>SNQJ01S0226163.1:0-11748 GCA_010110895.2 Picea sitchensis | reverse complement strand
AGAAAAACTTGTAGGTTTGTAAAGATAAGAGTTTATTTCAGAACATAGTGAGGGGTTGAGGAACTCAGTTCACACATCAACACAAAACTTCCAGAAAATATATATCAGAAACCAAGGCTTGAATAGCCTCAAATCAATGTTTAGGAATAACTGGAAAGATGGAAAACTTAGGAAAAAAAGTAGAATACATGCATCAGGTTACATCAGCTAATTTTAAAACACATACAGTAGAAAATTGATCAAGTAGGAACTTCCTAGTCAACAAGATAAATTACTTCAACAATACTTGCACCAGTAAAAACACAGTAATTATTTCACTGCATCAGGAACAAGTACCAAGATGAATATTTCATCAATACCAAGCATCAAAGAAAAGATGAAAAAAAAATATGGTAAAGAGAAGAAATTGATCATTAACTGCTTAATATTCTTAAGTCTGAGTACATGGAATCTGAAAAACTTTACAACTAAGAGTAAAGATGTGAGTCCCAATCTAAAACCATTTGAACCCTATAATGGAGTTACAATACACTCTAAATATAAAATTACATTCAGAAATATCTCTAGAGATCTCCACCTAGATCCTACATAGGATCATGCGCCTTAGAGAGGCGTGGCAATGAGAAACCAAAATAAAATATAACAAAATGCTATATTCTAGGAAGTTGTTAGAAGCATTGAATGCAACTGCAACCAACTCGTTGCATGTAGATTAAATGAAGCTCAAAATGAGGCATAGTTGTCCCTTGAATATTAACTGATACTTGAGGAGTAACTTGAAACTTATTTGACAACTGGAATCCCTCCTACATATAGAAATCCAAATAAATGCCAGGTTCACTATGCATACACTGCAAATTGTTCTAGTTTTAGCAGTTCCTAGCGCCTTCAACAATTTGCATTGTGAATTTTTGTGTAGGTGTCACTTTGATCTCAAAACCTTTCATATGATGTCAAAAATGTGCAAAAATCCTTTAAACCTTTAATGATGCCTTCTATAAGCTCTAAATAAAAAAAAGTGACTTGCAAAAAATATCATGTGAGCATAATAATAGCATCAAAATGTAAAAATGTTCCTTAGGGTTGTAAGCATGCATATATATAAAGTACATAACAAAACTAATAATTTTGATACTGAGATGATGCCTCATATTATTATTCTAGTAGTCACTCATGCCAACATGTCCAGGCTTTGTTTTTCATTTTGTTCCTTCAAATGCTACACTTCCTCCTTCATCTTTTTGTTTTTGGCTTGATGGGCTCTATTCAACCTGTACACGTTTTTAATTTTTGTACGCAGAGATATGGATCTATTAACCCAATGTTTTTCCTTTTTAATAGTTTCTTCACTCGTATCTATAACTCTCTTAAGCTGAATCTTGGCAGGTAGTTTATCTTTCTTCAATTGTTCATTCTCATCCCTTTCCTCTTTCATCTTCTTCCTGAGACTTTTAAAAGTGGGATCCCTCTCATTAGAAGGACACTTTATCTCAATGATTTTGATTTGTTTTTTAAGAGGCTTACTTTTATGTATTGGCTGAGCTGATGCTCTGTATGTACCTTCTTATACATAGACATGCTTCTTTTTTGTTGATCTAGTGAAAGGTATTCTAGGCTTGATAGCTTTTACAACAACAGGTGAAGAAAATACAATTTTTTTCCCTTCAGACTCCTTTATTTACTAGACGATGTCCCCATAGGTACAGGCTCTACCACAAGAGAAGTGTCTTCATCATGAGGTTGTGAAGGACCTTCAACTATATTTTCAATAGACTTAATGGACTTATCCCTTTTGTTCATCCTTCTCTTTTTACTTGACTCTAAGTGAACAGTCTTCTCAATAGGAATATCTGTATGTCTCTTTGATTATGGTGTATGAGAAACATATTGTTGAAAGCCTGATGTATCTAGGAAAGCATCCCAATCAGTATTGGTCTTCTTCAAATCTTCCAATACTAGCATTTTGATCAGACCAAAATGAAAAACATTAGTATCCACCTGCTTAGATTTATCTTGGAATCTATCTGACATCTTCATAATGCTTATGAACAGAAAAAAATGGTAGGTTCAAGGACTCTTTCCCAGTAAATTTAAGTAACAATATAATATGGTATTGATAGACCATATCGAACATTCCTTCACAAGTAAAATACCTATGAATAACGATGAGCATTTTTTCAAAGTACTTCAGCATATGATTTCTTGGCACTCCCTTGGATAAGTGATCTCCTTGATATTCAGGTTTTAGGAACTCCTTAGAAAATGTAGAATTCAAGGACATGGACTTAAACCATTTTTCTCCATGAACATGTATCTATGTGGATATAGAAATAGAATTCTTTGAAACCTCAAACTCCAATGCACCCACTTTAGTCTTTATCCCATCAAAATTTAGTGCAAACTTATTGGCAACCTCATGATGTCCTTTTTGTATTTTCTCACAAAAAACCAGGCAACCCACTCTCTGAAATGCTTCTCTGAAAAATGGTTCTGAATTTATAAGTTGCAGGTCATGCGGCTCATCCCTAAAAATTTCTCCTCCTTTATGAACCTTTTTACCTTGTCGAATGTCCATGATAGCTTATTTAAAACCTCTTCCCCCTCTGATAATAATTTCTACCATATTGTATGATGCAAACTGGTAAATTTATGGTTTATGGTTTGATTTTGCACAGTTTATGGTTTGCTGATAAAAGTATCCATGCAAAAGAAACATTGCAGGAATGAAAAAGACTACATCTTAGAGATGAGAGGAGAAAATTACAACCCTAAACTAGATGAGACTTCAATTAGGAGAAAATTCGAGGTAACTGTACAAAACAGAGAATTCGTAGCATGATTTCTCAGTTAGCAGCACACAAATGAAGTCTGCAGCAAATAGATTTTAGGATAGGATTTTATTCAAATAGGTTTGCAAAATCACAAGCCTAAAAGGAAAATTATTTGAAAGAGATGATCTTTAAAACTTAAGTGAAAAGACATTCAGCGAGGGTTTTATCAAATGAGAAAAAAGAGGGTTCTTAGTGCATAGGATCATGGATGTAAGAAATGAATGAAACTTATATTCTGGTATGAAAACAAGGAACTTGGGTCTGCATAAAATCTTAATATACAAGGATTGTAGAAGCTGACTAGGTAAAACAAGTTTGCAATGCAAATGATATGAAATGGTTTGTAGCGAACAAAAAATTTGGAAACAATTAGGATTTGATGGTAATCGATCTTCAGGCAGTGAAATTTGAACATTTAAGTAGGGTACCTGGTATATATAAAGTTCATCTATTGTCGCATAAACCAAACTGACAGTTCCTAGAATCCTTTGATCTACCTTCAACTGCTATAGGAAATTCATAGCACCACAATTTAAACCAGTTTGCAGTGCACTATTTTCAAAATGATAAACCTCCTTCTGAAACCGAATTGAACAAAAGTAATGAATAAATGGCTTTGAAAAAAATAAAATACCAATTGCCACTTTTCAAAACCTGATGGTATGTGATTGTTGGCACATGGGTAGACCCAGGGTTCAACGCTTCAACATCGCACCAACAAAACCCTAACTACCGACCCTTTCGGCAACACCTGCGAAGTAGATGCAGTCTCATCCGAGGTAAAGGAAGGGGTGGTTGTAGGACTCCAATGTCTGCAACCTTAGCTGGGACACAAATATATGATTACAATATTCTATCAAAGAACTTAGTAGTTATAGTTCATCAATATTTAACTAGTATCTACTTCGAAGTTAAAACCCTAATCACAGAGCATCACAATATTCACCCAAATCTAGTATAGTCGAGCACTAAGAACATTCGCATAGGTTGTATATAACACTTATTCATATTACTAAGCACATAACATCAACATATCTATCTATCATTTATTTATGCCAAAGCACTAAGCAAGTAAACACATAAACACATCAATACATCGCACAAAGCATAACAACACAAGATATACGTGGTTCACCCCCAGCTTGGGGCTATGTCCACCAACTCTTCTTCTCTTTTATTATCTTCTGTCAATATTCTAAATTCATAGAACCACAAGATCCTACTTTGCATAGGATAGGAGATCTTATCGCACCTCACCAGATCTGCCTTCCCCAAGTTAGGTTATAGCACAAAGCTTCTACTCAATCCCTTATTGTCACTTTCACTTAGCCTTGCAAGTCTCACACAACATACACAAAGCATGTACAACTATCACTTGAACTTATCACTTGGTATCACACACTTGCGCCTATTTCATTACATTGCCTAGATTTCTATTTATACATTACAAAATGGGTCTAAACATGGGTAAACCCATGGGCCAACATCCCCATACCCATTACATAAGCTCAAAACCCAAAAATATCTAAACAAGGGGCCTAGATCCCACGATCTCGGCTTCGACTTGCGCTCCACCTTTGACAGCCTGTCAAAATTCCAAAATAGGTCAAACATGACAAAGGATCCTCAAAACTTGGTCAAGGGCCAACATTCCCCCAACACTCACCTATGACTCATCCCGAGTCACTCTGGTCTGGGTATCTCTGCTTCAAAAGCCTCAAGCTTGGCTCGATATGCTTCGACCTGTTGCTGCACTAAGGCCTCCTGCTCGGGGAAATCTTGGATAAATTCTTCTTTGACAAGTCCCTCTAAGCATTGTTCACCGGCAGTGACTATTTGTTCTAGCTCTACTCCTCGACCTTCAATCTCCTCAAACAGTTGGCATGCTTCGTCCTGGATTGGTTGGAGCCTTTGAGTTACTTCCATGACTTTTCTTTGTATGGTGTGAGTTGTTTTTGAGCAGTGCACTATTCCTGGGACTGCTTCATCCTTTAAACTACTAACATGAGCTTCAATTGTGCCTGTACTATCGCTGCTTGATTCTTTTCTTCCTGGAGTTGTTACTCTAGTGCCTTTAGTTTAGGGTCTTCAGTAAGTCTCTCATAGGTTTGTGCACTTATACTGCTAAGTTGTTTACATTCCAGAGTGAATGCTCTGATCCTCTCAAATCCACTCCGAGCAGTGGCTTCTCTTTGATCTCGCATGTCCTGCAGGGTACTTGGCACTTTTCGTAGCTCTAGGTCTGTGATTCTCTGTTGAAGCTGTTGGATAGCTTCTGCAAAGTGTGCTACTTGTTGCTCCACTTGTTCTTCCACCTTTTTCTCTAAGCCTGTCATAGAGAGAAGTGATCTACTGACTGCTTCTTTGACTCTGAGCTACTTTGCGAGCAACTGCTCTTTCTCTTACTGGATCCATGCTCTCTCCTCTTCGAACTTGGTGTGTAGGTCATCCTTCTCCTACTGCGCAACTCAGCGTTTCTCTACCATTTCCTGTTGTGATTTTTTCAGGGCCATCGTGGCTTGTTCTTTCTCTTCTTGTGCTCGACAAAGGTGAGTTTCGGTCGCATCAGCTATTCTGTGGAGTTGGGCAGGTTCATCTCCCAACTCTAGCTCTTTTGATTGAGGGGGCACAGTGGATACTGTGTGGCTGGATTGAAGGGCCTGATGTACCCCTCTGAGTTCTATCTCAATCCTATCATACATGGTTGCTTGCTTGGCTTCTATTTTCTGCACAATATCCTGTGAAGCGTCTCATACGGCTGCAATGATGAAGTCGAAGTCATCGAGCGTGAGCATGGTCTACATCTTGGTCTTACTAGCTTTGGTTTTCTTCCTCGAGGTAGGTTTCATGGGGGGAAATTTTCTTTTCTTAGAGGGATCAGCCTCATCAACAGGATCCCTAGACATTTTTACTTCACCTTGCTTATGTTGATCATCTTTTCCATTGGTCTCTTCTTTATCTACTTTGTGATCACCTCCTCGTCTCGGTGATTCTGAAGTGGTTTCTTCTGATGCGTTGCTCAGGTTTTGTACCTCTTCAGTCTTCTTCCTTCTGCTAGTTCCAAGTGTATTGTGTTCTTCATGAGTGTCCTCTGAGCTGCCAACTAGTTTGGGATCAAACATTTCTGCGAGGTCAGCAGGGATAAGGAGCTCTGCAAACCAATACCTAGTTATCTCCTCGAGGTCCTCCTCTGTGAGATTATATTATGAATGAAGCTCTTCTTTATGCCCGTCTTCATGCGCAGTGATATAAATAAAGTGTCGATTTCATGAGGGGTCTGAATCGGTGCAGGGTGTTCGTCGTCATGTGAGGGACAAACCCAATAGCCCTCTTCAACTGGAGATAGTATGTGTGAAATACTGTGTTTGATTGCCATTGTTTTCCCATATCGCTCAAGTACCAGAGAGTGGTGAAATTTTTAGTGAGTGGATCGAATGGCTCAATATACAAGAAGGTCGCACCTTTCAGCATCTCCCAAGCAGTAAATGCTATGAGGATCAACAACCAACTAAAATGGAACTCAGAGCCCTAATCCTGAGCTTTGAGGCAATCCAATTCGAGTTAGTTGACTAAGTACTTCACCCAGTTCATTTGGAGTCCTTCTACACATTTTTGGCGAGGTCAATAAGGAACCCCATGACTTGTGTAGGTCTTTTCTTTCTCACTAGATTTATTGCGATCAACTGGTAGGCCAGGTGCACTATTCCATTCTGGATGGAAGCTACCTTGTAGCCTCGTGTCCCCTTTTCTACGACGCCATATGTGTCTTTAATCCTCTGTTCCAGTGCATGGTTTGAATCATTCCCTGGGTAGAAGTCCCGTGGGTCGGGTCCCTGCATGCTCAATCCGGTGATCCTATGGATCAACATCAGATCGACTATGATGCGTCTATCTAGCCATAGATAGCCATCATGGTAGCATGATAATAGGAGCTCTACACATGCGTTAACCTCTTGGTGCCTTCCAAAATGTGGAATCTTCATCACATTTAGGATGGTGGACTGCGCAAGGTTCATAGTCCATGGTTGGGGGATTATCCTCGAGTTCTTCCCCTTCATCCTAGTCAAGTACCTGTGAGGAGCGATAATATTTTGGTTCTTGCGGTCCCCTAGGTTGAAATCATTGAATTTTAATGTTGTGATATTATCCTACTATGTTCTAACTGCATGTATCCCCTTCAGGAGGTACGCAGTAACCAAGGTATAATCTAAATCCCTCGGGACACTGTCATGACTCACCACACTAGCCAAAGGTGGGATGTAGTTGGGAAGGATAGTCGGGATTAACTTCGCATTCGCCAAGTCATATCGATGCTTGGTTCTCTTCTCTGTTGCAACTCAGGATGGTCTAGATCCACGAGCAGTCAACGGGGAGGCTTGCAATCCTCTCATCGACAAGGCTTGAATCCATGTGGACATTACTTTCTCAGCCATTACATCGATTAGAACTTATTCTACACACTTTTTAGTTGCATTGAGTTCATCTAAAATACACGCTCAAGATCAGATAACTCATATTGATGAATGGGTGCTCAAAGCAATAGAACATGTGTCGATCTTAGTAAATGCAACACGGTAGTAATGAGTTGGTATGGATACAATTTGCAAAAGTGTTCTCGGTGCAACAGTTGAAGGAATAAGTAGACAACGATGTAATAGGTATTCTCCAATGGACAAGAGGCCTTCATCAATGTGGTTCTGTCTGTTGCAGCACGGTCCCAATGGTCTGAAAATGAGATTTTCGATCATAATTGTTGTTCTAACCATTTGGGGGCATCTGTCTAACGGTCATAATGCCTCCAACGATTATATTGCTTTTCCATGGCGAAGTGCAATGTTGCACTGTTCTAATATCCTGACGAAGTTCCAGTTTTGAAAATCTTCCTTCTACGAAGTCCCCTATGGAACATTCTGCAAATTTTCTCTCTTCTTAATGAGATTTCTAGCCTTCTTCCCTATGATGTTCGTCTCGGTATTCCTCTTTCCATTATGATTCTTATCTCCTTTTGGCATAGTAACTTCGTGCTGTTGACATTCTTTTGTAGGGTTCAAGGGCAATACTTCTTCTCTGTTTGGGGTAGGTGCTCCACTCTTCTGTGAGTCTTCTTGTGTTCTTTCAACTTCAACATCCAAGTTTCTGGTTCTAAATAGCTTCGCTTCGTTCTCCTATTCTTCAATCAAGTGCGCTATCCTCCTAGTCATGAAATATTTTAATTCTTTCTTCTTATGTTCTATAACTTCCTCTTCTTTTCTTCTGGCCCGATCCTTCTCAATCCAGGTTTTTCCTAGTAACATAGAAAATGGGGTGCCATTCTCAATAAATTTAACAACCTCAAAATATTCCTCTGTTGAAGTTCCATGAGAACTCATAGACATCTGGGTGGGTCTTCCACATAGGGTTATCATCTTTCCTCTAAATAATCCTATTCCTCCCAATGAAGGAATCATAACAGGCTTTCCTAAAATTTTCCAAGTTCTTTTTGTCATGATGTTCACCTGTGTTTCTTCATCCAAAACATAGCCAATATCGAAGTCTCCTATTCTTATTTCTATGCATTCTTTTTCCTTGAAGATCTCTGATAAGTTGATATTTCTATGATCATTCAGGGTTTCTTTCATTTGTATCAATACATTCTTTGATTCTTTCTGGGGTTCTGCCATGGTCTTAGTTTCCTAATATTCCTTAGGGTTTTCTTGTCTCATATTCATTCTGTCAATCTTAGTAATCATTCTAGGGAAATCCAAAACTTCATGGTCCATAGCTTTACAACAAAGAAAAAAAGGATCTCTACCAGGGCATTCCTTAGCAATATGTCTCGGTGTTCTGCAACTGTAGCAAAGAGTTAATCCTCTCTTTCTTTTGGACGATCCCCAACCTTTCCTGTACTATGCACTAGGGTCATAGTAACTAACCTACAAAAATTCTTTCTAGGATCCTGCATCCATTTGTTAGTCCAAACATTCTTTCTATGCATAGAAACACCATATCTTTCATCATTTATATTAGATCTACTCATATCAAATCTTCTTTCTTCTAGTTGTGCCATAGTTTGCAGTCTAGGACAAAATTTATCAAACATACCTAGATCCATACTTTTGAAATAAAAATTTCCACTTATCTTACCTTTTCAATCAAAACTTTTCACCGTTCTTACCTCTATCAGAGCACAAAGCTTCACGATCTTACCTCTTTTCTTCAGATATGAATTCTCTTCTTAGCATAGAGATTTATAGGTCAAGTAGAATAAATCTATGCACGAAGATTTCTCTTTTCTTCAATTCCCAACAATCACAGTTTCAGGTCCCAACAATGGAACCATTTGTTGGCACAGGGGCAGACCTAGGGTTCAACATTTCAACAACGCACCAAAAAAACCCTAAATACCAGCCCTTTCGGTAACACCTGTGAAGTAGATGCAGTCTCACCCAAGGTAAAGGTAAGGGTGGTTGCAACAATCTAGTGTCTGCAACCTTAGCCGGGACACATATATGTGATTACAATATTCTATCAAAGCACTTAGTAGTTACAGTTCATCAGTATTTAACTAGTATCTACTTCGTAGTTAAAACCCTAATCACAGAGCATCACAGTATTCACCCAGATCTAGTATAGTCGAGCACTAATCACATTCACATAGGTTAGATCTAGCACTTATTCATATTATTAAGAACAAAATATCAACAGACCTATCTATAATTTATCTATGCCAAAGCACTAAGAAAGTAAACACATAAACACATCAATACATCACACAAATCATAACAACACAGGATATACGTGTTTCACCCCCAGCTTGGGGCTACATCCACCAACTCCTCTTCTCTTTTATTATCTTATGTCAATCTTTTACATGCACAGAGACACAATATCCTACTCTGCATAGGACAAGACATATGCACGCACCTCGCTAGATCCTCCTTCCTCAAGTTAGGTTACAACACAAAGATTCTACTCAATCCCTTACAGTCGCTTGCACTTAGCCTTGAAACTCTCACACAGCATGCACAAATCATGTACAACTATCACTTGCACTTAGCACTTAGTATCACACACTTGAGCCTTTTTACTTACATTGCCTAGATTTCTATTTATACATTACAAAATGGGCCTAAACACGGGTAAACCCATGGGCCAACATCCCCATACCCATTACATAAGTCCAAAACCCAAAAATCTCTAAACAAGGGGCCGAGATCCCGCAATATCCACCTTCGAAAACCTGTTGAAGTTCCAAAATAGGTCAAACATGACCACGGATCCTCAAAACTTGGTCAAGGGCCAACAATGATTAGTGCATGATGTACTTTTCTTGATTCACTGTGAACTTTTAAGAGAGTTTGCAGTAGGTTGACTTGACACATGAATTGACCCCCAAACAGTTAGATATGACATGAAAACCCTTTATATACCTTTTTGAGACACAACACTTGATAATGATGACTTTGAAACCAAAAGGTATGACCAACACTTTCCCTTTTTTTTTCTAATGACGATAACCACTATCATGACACCAAGACTCTCACATGGAATATGATTAGTTTTCTTGACTCATGATACAATTAAAACATGATTTATTGGACATAATACATGACTCAAAAACCTTTAATAACCTGACCCTATGACTCAAACCTAGAAGATTAAAACATTTCACCCCTGTACATCTTATGTCCTAACATAATGCATTCTTCGTCATTGTTTGACTCATTAGGAAGCAGAGCTTGTGCTAAATGATTTCCACACCAGAGCATGTGGCAGTCACTTGTCTAGGTTCACAACAACCCAGAAAATACTTCGTGTTGGATACCTATATCTCTCATTCATCAAATATTGTATAGAGTGTTGGTTGTAGAGCATGATTATCTTCCTGATTCATAGGTCTTTGTTTTTAGCCATGTTTATACCCCATGAAGACTTTACACCCTAGAAGAATATACACTCCTCCACGTGGGGAAGTGCAAGGGGGGTTACCCCCCCCTGCATGGTCTGAGGGAAAGAGGGCCCCCAATGGTAGTTTGGGGGTGAACCCCCAAAGGAAAATTTTCCTTGTAAATGTATATTGGAATTTCATAATAAATCTAGACCATTCATTATAAGGTCACAGATATGATGGTAGAAGTTATGTTATTTTCTTTTCCCTAGAAGGAAACCCTCTTTTATGAGGGAAATGTATTGTGACTATGTATCATTGAAAATATTGTATTATGAGTGAGGAGACTGTGAGAGAAATACGAGGAAGTTACAATGGGTGTGTTGTAGGTTGTATCCCTTCATTTGTTGGATAATAATAAAGGAAGGACTTGGAAATTTCTATGGTGGACATAGACCACACTGGGTGAACCATGTATATATGTGTTCCTATTGTATTGTGTATCTTTTGTGTTTTATTTCTTTGCAATCCTATTTTTATAATAACTAGTATCAGAGCGAAAGGTAACTCGCAGGAAAAGAGGGTTCCTGGTTTGAGTGGGAGCAATGGCGAAATATGGAAAATTTAGATTTGAGAAATTTAACAAAAAAACTACCAGTTATGGAAGATGCATATGGAACATTATTTATATCAGAAGGATATATTCCTACCATTGGGTGTAATAGAAAAGAATCCAATGGACATGAAGGACGAAGAATAGGAATTTATTGACAAAAAGGAACTAGGAACGATACGGATGAGCCTGGAAGTGTCAGTGGATTTCAATATTTCAAAAGAAAAGACAACAAAGGAGCTGATGGACAAATTTGCTAAATTGTATGAAAAACCCTCGGTGTCCAATAAGATATTTCTAATGAAGAGATTATTTAATATGAATATGTCAGTAGGTGGGTATGTTGCAGATCATTTAAATGAATTTACTATTGTTACTAATAAACTAAGTTATGTAAAAGTGGACTTTGATGATGAGGTTAGGGCTCTTCTAATATT
>SNQJ01S0226162.1:0-14633 GCA_010110895.2 Picea sitchensis | reverse complement strand
CTCCTTGGGGCACGTTCATGTATGCCAAAATTCCATTTGGGTTGATGAATGCAGGAGCAATGTTTCAACGAGCTATGGATATAGCGTTCATAGGGGAGCAGGACCAGTTTGTGGTAATCTATCTGGATGATATCATAGTCTTCTCCAAGACAGACAAGGAACACTGCTGCCACTTGAGAAAGGTCTTCATGAAGTGTCGGAGGTATGGATTATCCTTAAACCCTAAGAAATCCTTGTTTGCTATGAAGGAGGGGAAGATGTTAGGCCATATAGTATCAGTGGAGGGATTAAGGATTGACCCTAGTAGGGTAGAAGCAATTCAAACCCTGTCTCTTCCTAGATCTAAGAAGGAGGTTCAAGCATTTTTGGGGAAGATTAATTTTCTGAGGAGATTCATCTCAAATTTTGCCGAGCTGGTGAAACACATCACAAACATGCTCAGGAAGGGAAATGAAGTAAAATGGACCATTGAACCCAGGGAATATTTCGTCCAAATAAAGAAGGCGTTGATTGAAGCACCTGTGCTAATCAGTCCCGATTATTCCAAAGATTTCTTGATATTTTCTTTTGCTTCCTGTGATACAGTAGCGACAGTTCTGTTGTAGAAAAATGATCAAGGGCAAGAGAAACCGATTGCCTTCTACAACAGGGCATTAAGAGACGCAGAACTCTGGTACGAGATCATGGAAAAGCAGGCCTATGCATTGGTGAAAGCTCTCAAAGATTTCAGAGTCTATGTTTTGCACTCAAAGATCATTGCCTATGTCCCTTCGATCTCTGTGAAGGACATTCTTATACAGCCCGACATGGATGGAAAAAGAGGAAAATGGATTGCCAAGATTCTAGAATTTGATCTAGAAATTAAGCCCACCAAGTTGGTAAAGGGACAGGGTTTAGCCAAGTTGCTAGCTGAATCCAATTGCAAAGCCTTAGGGATTAATTTCATCAATGAGCAAGCTGAGTCATCCAATAGAAATTTTCAGGATGCCTTATAGCTGGCAGAATGTGCCTGGTATCGTGACATTCTGTACTTTCTACAGGAGTTGAAGCCCCTCGATGGAATGGGAAAAAGTAAAGTGAGGGATCTTAAGCTCAAAGCAGTCAGGTATTGCCTCATTGACCAAACCTTGTACTGGAAAGACCCTCTAGGGGTATTTCTGAGATGTTTGGACCTGCAGGAGGCCCAGAAAGTTACATTTGATTTTCACAGTGGCCTTTGCGGAGGTCATCATTTCTGGAAGACCACAGCCCACAGGATACTCCGAGCGGGGTATTATTGGCCCACATTGTTCCCCGATGTCTGCAGGGAGATTAGAGCATGCACCAAATGTCAAAGGTTCTCGGGAAATCAACAACTCAAATCTCTTCCATTGAAGCCCATAGTAGCTTCGAGACCTTTTCAGCAGTGGGGGTTAGATTTTATTGGAGAAATTCATCCTCCCTCAAGTGGTTAGCACAGATGGATCCTGACTGCAACAGATTATTTCACCAAGTGGATAGAAGCTTTCCCCACCAGAAGCGCATCACACAAAGTAATTATCAGCTTCCTGGAGGATATCATAGCCCGATTTGGCTGTCCCAGCAGGATCATCACCAATAATGCTGCTTCTTTCAAATCTGAATCTCTAATTAAGTTCTGTGAGTAGTTTCAGATCTCACTAATTCACTCCACCCCCTACTATCCCCAGGGCAATGGTTTAGCGGAATCCTCCAACAAAATCCTGATAAAGATCATCAAAAGATTGTTAGAGGATAACAAAAGAGCCGGGGATTCGAAGTTGAAATTTTCTCTGTGGGTCGATCATGTCACCACGAAGAGGTCTCTAGGCACTTCGCCATTTCAACTAGTTTATGGAGCAGAGGCAGTTTTCCCCACTCAGCTCGACTTACCTGTGGCGAAATTCTTTCAAGACTACGAGGGAGAACCAAATCATATGATCATAAGAATTTATCAGATAGTGGAAGTGCAGCAGATCAGAGAACAAGCGAGGGATGCGACTTATAGTCATCAACAGAAGATCAAGAAAGATTTTGACAGAAAGGTCAAGAAAAAGGAGTTCGAGATCGGGGACTTGGTTTTTAAATGGGACGCACCCAGACAGGATAAAGGCAAGCACAACAAGTTCGACGCCCTCTGGATCGGCCCCTTTAAAATCTCTGAGATTTTCTCCAAAAACACCTATGGGTTGCAGGATCTGGAGGGCGAAGAGGTTTTCAACAGCCCAGTGAATGGGCATTTTCTAAAAAAATGTTTTATTTGAGCCTTAGATAGCTCTTCTATTTGTAAATATTGTCTTTTACTTCTGTGTTTATTTTCTTTTTATGTTTTCGGCTTAATAAATGACTCCATAGCCCAACAACAAGGCACTGAAGATGCAGAATGAGATCTTAGAGCATCGCAGGGACGACTCTATCCCCCATGGAGCCTAATGTTAGCGATATGTCTTGCCTTGAGATTAGGCGTACCCAAATCTGCAATTTGCACAGGAAGCAACTGAGCATATCACGAGGTAATCCCATTTTTGTAGCAGCAAGTCAAGCAAGCGAGCGGGCAAAGTTTTGTCTTCAGCAGTCGGGGACCATCCTTAAAGCAAATTAACGGTCAGAATCTTACAGGGGAGATCGGTGAAATCCCGTCAGCCGTTAGATCTCGGGAAGTTGCGCTGGGGTTAACCCCTAGTGTGTAGAGGAAGAAAGTCGAGGTTCAATTCATCGGAGAATCGGAGTTTTTGAAGACAAGAAACTCTTACATGAAGGAATCGCGATCCGCGATTTCTCGACTGGATCAAAACCGTCCGACAGCAGAGACTAGTCGCGAGAGATCTCGTAGAGTCGGGGATCGGGGAACTGAAAGTCCCGAGCACATGACAACGGGAATTGCGATATCCCGATACGCGATTTCTCGACGGAGTTAAAGGCCGTAGTGGGATACAGGTGGTAGGGCCCACAACACTGACAAGATTATCCGGGCCATCCGATCTGGACAGACACATGGTGCACGATTAAGTCGCTTCGGCGTGTCACCCCTCGCGACCCCAAAACGCAAAGGATAATCCCGTTATGTTACGATGCGTGAGGTTAAGGGAGAGTCCGTGGCCTAGGCCCACAGTATTGTCGGGAGAATTAAGAACCATCGGATCTAGAAGGACACCTGGCATAGGATTAAGCCATCTCGACGTTTCCTTCTCGCGACTTCAAAGGCACAAAGAACAATCATCCTTATCCGCAAACACCGAAAGCCTCTATGGGGATAAAAGTAGGGTCACGGTCCACGGTAACCCAAGAAATTAAAAGAGCTAAGCAGAGGGGGGGGCCTAAAAGTATTGTGTCCAGTCGCCGAAAGCATCGTCACGATTTCCAGATGCCATCATAAGCGATTTCGCTCCTGGTTTTCGCTTGAAGTAAATAAGGATAAGAAGGAGTAGTTGAAGCCTCCTTTCATTCATTAAATGAGGGAATGGAGAGTCTGGCAAGATGTCCGCTCGCAGAGGTCCTGTGTACCGTTTTCCTTAGAGAGGCCATGCCGAAGTCCTCAGCGCGATGAAGAAGTCTGCGCATGCTAGCCGAGCGATTAATGGCTCAACTACCCTCCTTATAGGAACCATGTATAGTCAAGGTGGCATTTAAGGAAAGATACTGGTACGAGTTTGATTGAGGTGACACCATCCATTAAAAGTTTTGAGACGCCTCTGCTGGGCGAGAGGAAGGGGGAAGTATATGTAGGCATTTTTTCCATTTTGTAAGGGTCGATGGTTGAGCAGAGCTCCCTACTATAATGTTTTAACTGCTATTCTAGCTTTCAGCTTATGCACCTGTATATGAGATTTCTTGTTTTATGACAGACAGTTCTCCTTATTCCATCTAATTTCATCTCATGCTAGAGAGTTCGTGATTGACTGAGTCACGCGAGTTTTTACAGTTATGTTATGATGAAAGATTTATTGTCGCATAACTGTATTCTCTGGTTTTGCGTTTATGTGTAATATGATATTGCATTTAGACATCTTCTTCCTCAGCCTGTTAGGAACCCGTTGTTAATAACGGAACTCTGCTTTTCTCTTATACAAGTCTTCCACCTGCTCACCCTTTACTACAACTCACTGTCTGCATTTTATGCAAGACCTCACTTTCCCATGCATACCTGGCCTAGTTTTAGAATTGGAATGTTATCATTTTGAGTTGGCTTCCATTTGGACACCCCATCTATAAACAAACTATGACATAAAAATGATGGGCGTCGGGCTCTGCTCCTGATAGAAATCCAGGAGTGACTTCCGTCGCCAACACTTTGGAAGGTGGATGGGGCATTGCAAAGGCCAAAAGGCATGACCAAGAATTCATAATGTCCTTCATGAGTTCTAAAAGAAGTCTTCGGAATATCTTCCTCTTTCATCCTGATCTGGTGATAGTTGGAGAGAAGGTCTAATTTGGTGAAGACACAAACACTTTGGATTTTGTCCAACAGATCATCAATGACTTGAATGGAAACTTATCTTTGATGGTCAGTTTATTCAGGGCATGAAAATCGAGAAACATGCGCGAAGTACCTTCTTTCTTTAAGACCATCACCACAATGGAAGAATATGGGATGGTACTAGGGCGAATTACCCTTGCCTCCAATAATTCTTGGACCATCTTTTCTATTTCATTTTTTTGAGAAATGGATACCTGTAAGGGTGTACATTGGGGGGTTGACTTCCCGACAAGAGAGAGATGTTATGATCATGCTTATCCCTAGAAGGAGGTAAGCTTGTTGAAACTTCAAAGACCCTAGGGTACTTGTCCAAGATTAGTTGGAGGTTAGGAGGGACTACCAGAGAGGTCTGGTCAGTGACCTGGATGGCATGCAATTAAGAAATCACACCATGGTGGAATTTCTTCAACATTTTTTCCATCCTATGAGAGACGATGATTTCAGGATAACTCGCTTGGAGACCTCGAAGGGTATAGGTGTGAGCCTCTTGGGTGAAGCTCATATATAACTCCGGATAATCCATTATGATTGTTCTCAGAGTGTGAAGCCATTCCACACCCAATAATATATCACAGATCCCCATGGAAATAGATAACATGTGGGTTTTCAGATGATAATCGCCTATTTGGAGTTTGGCATTCTCACAACGACCCCCACACTTCACCATACCACCATTAGCGATGAGAATATGAAAATTACAAACATGGAGAAAAAATGAATGTATCTCCTTAGCAAGCCTACAATGAATACAATTATGGGTGCTACCACTATCAATCAGCACCACAACCGACCTATGTTTGATGTAGCCCTTGATCTTCAATGTTTGTGGGGCTGAAATACCCAAGAGGGCATGAAGAGATATGATAGGTTCTGCTGGTTCCACAGGGGAACCACCAAAATCTTCAACATGAACACTGGGTTGAGCATCTTTTGGGTCAGGAGCCTCATCTGATGATATGTCTTCATAGGAATAAGAAGTTGATGCATCAATCTGGAAGAACTTTTTTTCCTTACATTTATGTCTCGGTGAATAATTCTCATCACAGTAATAACAAAGTCCTTGCTTGGAATGCTCTTCCATTTTTGCTGGAGATACCTTTTGGACCTTTAAGGTTTGTGTCAAATTTGGGTTATCCCTGGGGTGAGGATGATTGGGTAAAGTAGCCTTCAAGGGTGGAGCCTGAAAGATGGTCTCATCTTCCTGTGCTAAATTGCATACTTGCAACCAAGTAGTAGGATGATGCATGCTCACATGAGCCTTGATGGCTTCCTTTAAGCCATTGATAAAACATTCAAGTTAAAATTCATTAGATAATCCCTCAGTTCAGATAGCCAAGTGTTCAAATGTTGTGATGAAGTTTGTGACTGATCTAGTTTGGCGCAGCTTAGTGAGACTGCCCAAAAAATGTGATTCCCTATCAAAATAGGCGCAAACAGCTTTAGTGAATCCAGGATAACATTTCTTATGCCATTTCCACCACTGCCATCATTATTGATCCAGTTATAGAACCCCTACATGGAGTTTGGTCTCATCATCCTGAATATCATGGAGGGATAAATATTGTTCCATTTGAGAAACCCACCTTGCTGGGTTGGATCCATCGAATTTATGCATGTCAACTTTGGGCACCTTATTCCAAGAGTGTGGAGAACTCCAAGGGGAATGGGACAATTGGGTATGCTCATACTGGGAAGATTATGGGTCAACAGAATTGGGCTCAACTTTCTTACCATTGATGAGTTGCATCAGATTCTAGACTTGTTGGGCTAAGGAAACTTGGAAATCTGTACGCATGGCGATAGGTTTCTCCTCTAGGAGTGATATCCTAGAGTCTGTCTTCTTGGCTTTAATAGGGAGTGGTAGGCATGGTGGAGGATTGGGTAGCAAGTGAGGTGGATGGACAGGAATCTGGGCCACAAAAATTGATAGGTTCTAGGTTGATTAGGACAAAGAGAGGGATCCAATGGGATAGGTCTCAAGTAATGGTGTTCCGAAAAGGGTTGGGTTCATGGGGGAAAAAATGATTAAAAGTGAAGGGTACCACTGTGATCATAATAAAAAGAGGAATCCAATGGACTAGGTCACAAATAAGGGTGCGGTCGGACCCTAACCTTTTTTTTTACTCCTTTGTAGTTATACTTCACCCTGAATACTTTTGTAGTGGTGAATTCCCAAATTCTCAATAATAAAAAATGTCAGCAGGGAGTGTTTCTACAACAAAACATTTGATAGGGGCCAATTTGCAGTGTAATAGATCAATTTTTGTCGTCCCAAGGGTTAGGGTTTGCAAGGTCTCTATAGTCAAGGGTTTTCCTTGTGCTATATCTATCTTATATACATGCGGGGTACACCATTAGTACTCGACCCAATATATCAAGGCACCAACTAAGGAGGATAGACCATACCATTAGTTGTACTACTCGACTACACAAGTACTAGAGAGTCTCTTCCCGGGTGTTGTTCTCAGTGAAACTATATAAGTCAGGTGGTAGATCGATTTATCTATGGAGGGCTTCATGATGCCTAGTTTGATCCGTATGTAGGTGTTGTCTGATGTGCTACCACTTGAAGGGGTACCAACAAGGGTTACAAGGGTGGACAACAGATGTGTGCTTAAGAACCACTTGTATTTCCTACATGTAATACTCCCCAACCACAAGTTTATGCGCGTAACGAGATATCTCTATAGCTTAAATACCTCAGAATACGTCTCTACCCTGAAAATTTTTTACCCCATAAGTTCTTTCCCGGGAAAGACCTCTAATACCACTTGCAATATTCCAGATGTAATATAATACGTAGAACAAAAATATTTAGCAAGCAATGGAAGAAAAACAATAATATAGCTAGGACAATTCCATAATAATCTCAGAATAACACTAGAAAGAATACCTTTATTAATGATAGAAATGTTCACTTGCCTCTTCAAAGGGGAAACCTTCAGTAGAGCAGGGCTCTATTACAATAATATCTAAGACAACAATATCCAATGCCTCCTACTCTTATTTATACTAATTCTATCTTCTAAGGAAACTTCTAGAAGCGAAAGCTTCTATTATGTCTTTTTACATTGACCTATTCTCCTTTATTTATTAGGCCTTATTAACCAATGTCAACCTTTATTACATAGAAAACATATCCTACTAACTAATGACCCATGAAGAGGGTTAGGATCGGATCCTAACACCCTACCCCCTTTGGATTTGAACTTGTGACCTCCTAGGAGGAAACACACACTCTTAATCATTAAACCCTCTCTAATAAGTGTTTATGGGTGTCTAGATCATCCCCTGTAATTACTCGATCCAAAAATAAAATGATAGTGTCACTTATATAAACTAATGTAATGAAAATAAAATTTATGTATGATTAATATTATAACAATTCTTGCAAAATGTAATTCATTTAAACATTTAACTCTAATTTATACATTCGCCTTTGAGATATCAAATTCACATATGAATTTATTTGAAAGAACTTTGAATTTTTTTTTAAAATTTGAATTTTAAATTACATTTAAAAATTAAAATATATGTAAAGACATTATTTTCTAAAATACTATGTTTAATTTAAGAAGTATAATAATACAATTTATTATTGTGATTAATTAAAAATATTAAATTTAAATCCATCATTAATTATAACATCTAATTAATTCAATAATCATTCATGATATATACAATTTATATATTACTATAAATTGAGTTTAATTTGGGATTTAATAAATATTAAGCATAAAATAAAATAAATAGATACACTTTTCTTAAATGATGTGGATTAGAATGAATTTAAGTTGATTTATATTATTATAATTTTTAATTTGTATGGTTTCTTTTTTATTTTATTTTTTTATTATGGTGGATAATAAATACACTTCTCCAAAGATCACTTTTAAAGGACTCATGTTGTCGTTTGAGGTCATGTTGATGCTTAATGATACTATATATCCATTTATGGTGTGGCACCCTTATTTTCGTCCCTTAACTATGGTCAAGGCTTCGAGACTCATCCCTACCGCAAAAAACTTACCAATTTTTTTCATATCTCACTTGTATGTTTAATATCCACTTTAAATGGTCTAGGTTGTGATTGAAAGCATTAATCATGGCCTATTAGGTTAATAACATTAATTTAGGGTCAAATTCCTCAATTATCGTCTGAACCATGGTCTTAGACCCATCCTTAGTGCATAAAACCTCATATTGGCATCCATATCCCACTCTAAGGACAATTGTATCCTATAAAAGACATGTTTTATGGTTTTTGGCCTTATTCATGGACTTTTCCACCCAAATATTCCATATAGGGAATAAGGGTCTTATTCCCCTCTCGCCACCCATTGGTAAGGCCTTGAGACCTATCCCTACTATCTAAGGTATTATAGGAACAACCATATTCTACTTGGAGGTTGAGAATCCCCTTTAGAGATCTCATGCAGTGTTTTGAATCCTTTTTCATGGCTCATGAGCCCTAAAATCTTCATTTAGAATCTAATTCACATGTTTCCGCCCCCTTAAAATGATCAAGCCCCTAAACCCTTCCCTCACATACAAAACCTCTTAAGAGCACCCATATTACAATTAGAGGTCAAATATCCTTGTTAGAGGGATTATGTGGTGGTTTGAGGTATCGATCATGGCTTAGAAATTCATTTATATCATTTTAAAAATAAACAATTATCTATATAAAAACATAAAAATGTCATAACATAATCCTCTAGATATTTTCAATACCTTTCCAATGAGCTAAAGAATTGGAAAAACTAATGTTGAGGTAAAAAGTTATGGAAAATTACTAAAATAATTTTTTTGATATAAAAAATAAAAACATACACTATTAGCACGTGCATGCTTCTAAAGAAAGTGAATATCCTATAACAAGTGCACATTATTTGAAATTAATTTGTTTCCAAGGAGTATTTCTACTCACCCACCTGTTTGGGAACTTGGTATCTTCATATTTAGGTTTGGTATGACGATCTTAGTGTTTTAGAGTGCAGAAACAAAAACCTCCATCTTTTCCAAATGCTTCTCAATATCTTCATTTTTCACATTATTTTTAAATTATTTGTGTTTTGACATATATAATGATTTTAAAATATAGAGGTATTTTTTTCTTCTCATAACTTTTTATAGCCACACACACAACATTAGTACAAACCAATATCTACTATCTTAAAAAAAAAGAAATGTTTGATTATGCTAAGATGCNCTTTAAAATTTTTGAAAAAAATAAATGTGCACAAGAACAATCCATTCTCTACAATTATACAATTTTTTAAAGGAAATTCTATCATTTAGTTACTCAACATTTTCACTAAAGAGAACATATGCATTATGTTTTGGAGGAAAAATAACATATCATTGTTATACAAATTTGAATTTAGTGTCATAAAAAAATTCCATAAATAAAAATTAAATATTCTTGAAGTTAATTTGATTTTATGCATTTCATATTTTTACAACATATTCAAATTCATCATGAATGTACCTTGATTCATCCTTCCATGTCAACATATTATTGTTTTTACATGTTTGCATTGCCACTAACACATCATGAAAGACCATCATTATCTTGCACTCACCCATGAACTTGTCGACTAACATGCAATGATCATAAACTGATATCTAAGGTATATTATGAGTGTCACCTATTAAAGATTAAAGAAAAATATTTATAGTGATGTGCATTTCCATGAATTAAGGTATTAAAAGGGTTTTGGCTTCATGTAGATAGTAAAGTACAAAATAATAAGGGGGTCATTATCCAAATAGATGACCCCCCTCTCCAAAATGTGGTAGGGAGAAACTAAACACAAAGCACCCCCTTTATATTACATTTATCATAGTCCCTGAAGTGCTTGTATAGACCAAGACAAATTTGTTACATAAGAATCGACAAAAACAATGCATACTAGATTAGAATTGGCTTAGTAATTAGCTAATTGTTTTGCATCTAAGAGAGGATCTATGAGGTTTCTCTCTCCTGCAAATTGCTTGTAGATGAAGATAAAAATTTAGATACCAAAGGCAATGTCTTTTGTTGCCTCATTATGCTTCAACTAGTCCTTCATTGGGTGAGTTGAGGCAATATGCATAAGGGAAAAAAATTCAACAATATTTGAGGACTAACCATGTCTCATTCTCAAGTTCCATTATATTCTTTTTCCACTTCCATGACTATTTCTGTCTCATCTTGAATGAAATTTATTCAAATTATAGTTTGATATTGATAGTCTAAATATCTTGATGTTCAATAATAGACTACTACATACGATATTTTTTCAGCTATTGGAGGGGGTTGTTCCTTTGTGCCACTCCATAATAACAACATCCCCTATTGTAGTTATCCTATTTAAAACCCAATACCTAGAAATGGAAGAAGGCATGTCTCATCTGTACCATCCTTCACCCAAATCTTTAGTCCACATTTTCCCCTCAAATTGTAACTACATTTCTTCCTCCAAAACCCATGTCACTTAAGATCAATGGTTATATTGGGAAGGACATTTAATGCCACTTGAAATCCTTTTCTATCACCTATATAGATTCCATCACCGATGATAATAGATGTTTCTAGTATTCCAATTTTTTATGTTTACATGAGTAGTAGGATTTTCAATGTTTTTCTTGTTGCAAATGTGGATGGTCTCCTAGGATTTTTTTTTTTTTTTTTTTCTATGGTTGTAAATAAAAAAATTCACTTTACCGCATCAATTATGACCCAAATTACTCAAATAGGAAAAAATACATAAAGGTAAGAAATTCATAAAATTCAAACCATTTTAATAACAAAATGAGAGTTGTAATTTAGGTGGTGCATTTTTTAAAATATTCTAGTGTAATCTATAAATGTAATTCAATTTTCAACATTCACATTTTGATATTTTCAAAGAGATATGTAAATACAAAAATTAATATTTTAAATCAAAATTCAATTTAGTATGACAAAAGTTATTAAATACAAAGAGGAGAGATATCATTTCTCTTCCTAAAAAACACTAATTCAAGGTCTTTAACTTATGTTTTTGACATTTTCAAAATTATGTCAAAATACATAAATTGGTATTTAATTTCAAAAGTTACTCATTCAATTAACAATTTAATTTGGCGTTGTGATAAAATTTTTGGAAAAATCATAATTTATGTTCTTTAAATTGCATTTCTGAATGCATGAATAGATTCAACTTACTGAAAACCACTAGGGATAATATCACCGGAAAAGAGCCAAAACTTAGAACATTTAGACTAAAGCATTCAATTGGTGTTCTCTAAATGTTCTAAGTGTTGGAATTTTCCACCAGAATATGGTGATATAAATTTGGGTAAAGTCACAATTTTTTTTTGTTTAAAGTGCATTTCTAAATGCATAAATGGATTCAACATGTTGAAAAACCCTTAAGACACTCATATTATATAGAATTAACCACTCTAATATGCAAAGCTAACAATTTCTCATCGGGATAATATCATTAGAAAAGAGCCAAAACGTTGAACATTTAGACTACGATATTCAATTGACGTTGTCTAAACGTTCCAAGTTTTGATATTTTTCACCAAAATCCAGTGATATAAATTTGGGCGAAATATCAATTTTTTGTTGTTTAAATTGCATTTCTGAATGCATAAATGGATTCAACATGCTAAAAAACCCTAGGTCACTCACATTATAGAGACTTAACCACTCTAATATGTAGAGCCAACAATTTCTAGCCATTTTTGACATTTTCAAAAAACTCTAAAAATCTAGAAATTAATATTTTAAATCAAAATTTAATATATTGATGATCTACCAAAAAAATTTATCTTCTTAAAAAAATACTAAATTCAAGATCTATTTTCAACATTTTTCAAAAATATATTAAAATCATTGACATTTTTAAAAATATATCAAAATTTACAAATTAATATTTAATTTCAAAAGTCACTCATATTAAAATTTCTTCCAAAATAAAGTGGAAAACCCTCTTCTAAAAAATGTAATTGAAAGTGGCCTACTTGTATTATGTTTTTTTTGAATTTATCAAAATACAAAATTAACATTTTAATCTAAATATCAATTTTATATTTTCAATATAAATTTAAAAAAATTAAAAGTTGGAATAAAATATAGGTAAATTATTTAACCTATATTAAATAAATTTTAATTTTTTAAAAGTATAATTAAATATATCAAAATATAAAACTTAGTATTTAATTTTTAAACTTACTCATATTTTACATCACAAATTTATTAGGAGAGAAAATGTTAAACTCTCTTCTAAAAACGATGTAAGGTGACCCACCAACTTCTTTTTTGTTTTTATAAAATTTATCAAAACATAAAATTAACATTCTAAATCAAATGTCAATTTTATGCTTTGATATAAATTTTCAAAATTTTACCGGTTTAATCAAATATAGACGTGGTAAAATCATGAAGATGGGTATTCATTTTTCTTGTTTAATGAGAAAAAAAAATATATTTTTTCACAAGTTCTTAAACTTTCGGTATTCAAAATTATTTATTTATTTAGAATTTCACTTTATGTTAAAAACAAAACTTGTGAAGAATTCTGTTACCTTTCTACTGACTATTTTTCAAATTATTTTTATTAAAATTTTATATGTCAATTTGGAAATTGTTCCACAGTATGTTCCTTAAAAATGAAAGGAATGATAATGAGTTATTTTCCCACCCAATAATGTATCTATTATTAAACTTTTGTTTTTGACAAACCCAAAAACATTCTATTTTCTTATGACTATATTTTTGAATCTAATGGATGAATATTATTTTTTCTAGAATTTTTTGAAGTTGAACAAGGTGAAAAAGTTGCATATTTTAAACACATGTTTTCCTCCACCTTGTATCAATATTAATTTTTACTTGTAAGTAAAATCTAAAAACACATTTTTGAAGAGAACACTTTAAGGATTTTGAATCTAAATTTTTGATTGTGTATTTGTATAGATATGGATATTCCATTTCAGTGAATTATAATGTCACCTAAAAATATTATGCAATGAATTTTCTATAAAATTAGATAAAAACAATGAAAATAAAAACAAATTATATTCATTGAAAGTAGATTCAATTTTGCAAATGTTGGTATCAATTTCGAGTATTTGTAGGAGTTCACAACTTTCAAAGTTCAAGTAAGTTGGAGGGAATTTTCAGGTTCTTGCAAACGGCTTTTGGCCGAAACATATTTGTTAGTCCGAAATATATTTTTCTAATGGAATCTGTAGAAAATAAAGGGACCCCTCGCTTTTCGGGCGAACATTATTTTTTCAGCTGAAAGGTGGATGAGAGAATTCCGTCTACTAGGAAAAAATGAAGGGACGCGTTGTTTCATTTCACTTGATGCCAAATATTATAAATATGTTTTCAGCTGAACCAATTTAACATAATTCACTTGCTTATTTCATGGCTTTGCATATGTGGAGCCCCTAATAAAGAGTTTGAATCATCTTTTTAGTTGTTTTGAAGAAGGTGGTTGATGTTTTGAATGCAATTTTTTTTCATCTTTTGAAGTTCAAGTTTTTATTGGAATAACAATTTATATATTGAAGGCTTTGTTAAACATTATTTCAAGGTGAAAACTTACTTAAACATTATTTTTAAGGTGAAGATTTTGTTTAATATTTTTTTAAGATGAAATCTTTCTTAAATATAAAATTCTTAATATTATTTTTTAATAATTTTTATATAAAGTTTTTCTAAAATTAATAAAATATCAATAAATTTCATAATAGTTACTATGTCTATTATTAAACTTTGCATAACATCAAAATGTCACCTTACATTTAAAACTAGTCTATCTCATACTTAAATTAACCTTTCCTATATGCGTTCATCTCAATTTTAAATACGTATTAAAACACCAATCTCTTTCCTAGAATTAGTTTGTTATTCTTGAATATGAATAATAAGAAGGAGTTTGCAAGATCATCTCAATTTGAAACATGTATAAAAAATACTAATCTCTTTCCTACAATCAACTTGTTATTCTTGAATATGAAAAATAAAGAGCATTTTGCAGGAGAGAGGCACCACATACATCCTCTCTTAGATAAAATAAATACATAGTACAACTTTTTATATTTAGATGTGGTGATTGGTGAAATTCATTGATTATGTAATTAATTCTACATATTGAAAGACGTGAAGGGAGTA
>SNQJ01S0226161.1:11630-26263 GCA_010110895.2 Picea sitchensis | reverse complement strand
CTGATGAATCTACATGCACATGGAATGTCTTTTCCCAATATGGGAACACTGGTATAGGTGTTGTGACCATCTTCTATTTCAATGTGTCCAACCCTTGTTGACATTCCTCATCCCACTAAAATCTGATATCTTTCTTGAGTAGTTTCTCCATCGGCACAGTGATCTGCGCATACCCTTTTATAAATTTTATGTAATAACTTGTATTTCCGAATGTGGCTCTCAACTATCACACTGATTTTGGTGGTGGAAAATTCACAATTACTGCAATCTTTGCAGGATCCACTATTAGACCCTGTTTGCATACTATATGACCTAATAAAATTCCAAAAGGTGTCCCAAACATGTGTTTCTTAATGTTCATGGAGCATTGCATGCATCTTTTCAACATTATCCTTAACACCTCTACATGGTCTTTCAACATACCGTATACTGACAAATCATCCAGGTACACTTCTGAAAACTAATGGATGAATTCTTTGAATGCATCTATGACTACTCTTGAGAATATTGCTGGTGCATTCTTCAGTCCAAAAGGCATGACTTTGTATTGACAGGATCCCCATTTTTTGGCAAAGGTAGTCTTATACCTGTCTTCTAGAGCTATTTTGGTTTGGTGGTAGCCTGAGAATCCATGTGTGAATGAATATGCTTCCTGACCTCCCACATTCTCTAGGAGTTCATTAGTAAAAGGGGTAGGGAAAGGTTCATGGAGGAAAGCATCATTCAGCTCATTAGGTTGACACATATCCTTATTCCTCCTTTCTTATTCTCTTGAACTACCATAGGGCTTATCCATTTTGATTCTTCTACTAGTTCTATGATCCCTGCTTCCAGCATCCTGTCAATTTCTGCTCTTTCTTTCTACTTGTATATTAGGTTTTGATGCAGGATCATCTCTCCACGTCAGCCAGCCAGCCAACCACGTCAGCGAATTCAAATCGCACGCTAAGAGAGAGGCGCAGCCTCATTTAAATCTGAATTCAATGTAACTTAAATGTTTAAGTTTTTGAGCTGGGAAGTCGTGCCTTTGTGCAGGATGTAGATAAGATCGGCCTTAAATGTTTGCATGGCTGAGATCTAGATCTAGATGCTGGACTAGACAGCTATTCAATGCAATTGAATAGGGTAGGTAGATTGGAGGGAAGCGCTCGAAGAGCCCCTTCAGGTAAAAGAGATATGGTATCTCATTTTGTAAAGGGGGGTAATGGTTGTAAGAGTAGAGCCAGAGAGCGCTCGAGAACACCCTTGTACAAACAGGCATTTTCCATTTTTAATATAAATAGAAGCAATTTTTCCTGCATGTATTATGTGTTATGTGAATGTATGTGAGTGTTCTTTTATGTTGTATATGTATATTGTAGTTGTGCATTTGCAGGAGTGTGTTTGATTTTAGGTGAGGGTATTTGAGGCTTCACACCAGGAGGGTGTGACAGAATGTTGCAGGTTCTGAGAGCCGTGCACAGAGGTGCATTTATGAACATTGCGGGTTCAGAAAGAGATGTGTTGCGGCACAGGAACTGAAGTCAACAACTCAGGGAAGACCACAAGGTTGTTGAACACCTTGGAGGCAAGGTTGTGTATGAGAGACACAGTTGCAGACAGAATTCTATTGTGGATTCTGTGAAGCTCTACCAGGTGGGCATTGAGCATATGCACAGTGGTGCATAGAGGAAGAACTCTGCTCCGAGTTCAGACAAAAGCCCGAATCACTGAGGATTATGTGAAGCTCTGCCAGGTGGGCATTGAGCCAGTGAAAGTAGTGCACAAAGATAGAACTCTGTTGTGAGTTCAAGAAGAGACAGAATCACTGAGGATTCTGAGAGCTCTGCCAAGTGGGCATTGAGCAGGTGCATAGGTGCACAGGAGAACAGAACTGCTAAACGTTTTATGTAAAAGATACTCTGCCAGGAGGGCATAGAGACAGTGTGCAGATAGGCACAAAGAGAAGAGAACTCTTTGAGTTCTGTAATTTGAAGAAGAGTCCACTGAGGGATCTTCACAGGGTTGTTGAACACCCTAATAGGCTCAGCAAGAGGTTGCTTGAGCAAACAGAGAGACAGGAGGCCATTACATTCTCCATTTGTAGGAGAAGGGAAGAAGGATAAAATCTCGTAGGGGTCTGAGCATTTGAGAAGCTCAAGAGAGACAACACTGTGGGTGCGTGAAAACTCTGCAAAGGCACAGAAGTCAAAAGAATCCCTTGGGGATTCGAGAGTAAAATATCAAGAGGAACAGCGTTTTCATACGCGCGGCGAAGCTCAGAGTCGAGAGATTGCAGAGGAGAAAGGGAGCAAAGGTTGAGGAATTTTTCTTTTGGAAATTATTCCAAGTCTGTGAAGAGAGTGCACAAGCTCAGGAGGGAGCACAACAGCCATTGGATCGATTGGAGAAAAGAGATCTAGGCCGTTGGTTTTCATGTCCAGGACGGCGTCAGGAGAAGCACACAGAAGAGGAGATTGTGGACCGTCGGATGTTCACACAGAATCCCGTCAGCCGTTGGATCGGGAGAAGATGCTCGAAGTTTAGTCTCTGGAGTGTGAGCAGGAGAGGGGATTCTGGACCGTCGGATCTTGGTCCAAATACCCGACAGCCATCAAATCTGTCAGGAGTTGCGTGGGAGTTAAACTCTCATAGGCAGATGTAAAATCTCGATGAGAGGCGTAGCCCTCGGAATATCGGGATTCTCGTGGTCGAGAAAGTCGAGACACTTCAAGTCTCGAAATAGCGGGAAGATCTGGACCGTCTGTTAGTGGAGACACGTGGTGGATATCGAGACATCGAGATTCGGGATATCGACATTCCCGTGGATAGGAGATCGGGGAAGTCCGAAGTGAAAACCCCGAAAAAATCTGAGTCGTCCATTTGGGGAGACAGGTGTCAGAAATCCGAAGAGAGTCGGGATATTTGGCATCGAGAAATCGGAGTTCCTAAGGTCGAAAGAGTTGGGACATCACAAGTCTCGAAATCTCAGAGAAATCGGGACCATCCATTAGATGAGGACGCACAGCAGCAATCGGAGCCATCGGGAAAAGTCCCGACAGGAGAACGTCTATCGGCGTTGTGATCATCGGGATATCGGGGATCCTGGTGACAAGGTGTTTATGCATTTTGGAATCACAAAGCTCGAAACCCCGACGAAGAGGTAAGACTACGGTCACGGGGACAACGGTCATATTGGCCAGGGGCCCAGCCAGGAGGGATAACACGTAAAGGGCATGTCGAGATTCGAGAGATCGTGAATCCTGAGGACATGTGTATTTCGATATTGGAAAGCTCGAAACCCCGATGAGTGGTATGGTTGCGGTCATATAAGGGGAGGTCACGTGGACTAGGAGCTTAGCCTGGAGGACTAACGCAGTTTGGAACGCATCGGGATTTTGAAGCCCAAAACCCCGACAGAAAGGTGATAAGGCTGCGGTCTTATGAGAACTAGTCACATGGACTAGAGAGCCTAGCCAGGAGGGGCTAAGGTCTGAAGAGAGCTCATCGGAGTTCAAGAGTTCAAGGGTGCAGGAACTCTCGACATCAGAAAGTTCGAAACCATGAAACCTGAGATTAAGTCAGGGAAAGAGCACGGTCATGAGCAGAAAATCGTGCGGGTGAAGAAAGGACATGTGGATCGGGTTTTTAGCAGAGATTCCACGGGGGAATCGAAAGAGGCGCTTCGTCTCACTTGGATATTGAACGATCCTGTGAGCAGGAGAGCGCGACGAGGTGGTGGATCGCATTGAATATCTTACTACGTCAAGTGGTATCAGAGCTAGAACTCTATTTGTATATTTCAAGCAGAGGGAGAAGACAGAGCGCAGGAAACTCTGTGGTGGTTGTTTGCAGGTAGGCAACAATCAAGAAGACAGTCAGGGAGACTGTAGGAAGATGAAGCTGGTAGAACTCTTAGTGCAGAGTGACAGCAACAGGTTTGCTAGGAAAGTAAACAAAGACAACACCATGGTTACTGAAGACCATAGGCATGCTAGGAGGAAAAGCAAGGCAGAAAAACTTGCAGAAATGGATAAAGAGATAGATAAAGAGCTCTATGAATTAAAGGCAGACATAGAAAATCTTGCATTGCGGATGCAGCAAAAATCCAAGCCGAGATGGGTGTATGAGTGGCCCATGAAGAAGCCGAAAGAGAAATGGTAGTCAAGCAGTTGATGGTCAGAGGGCAGCGCAGACTATTAAAAAGATGGTTGAGGTATGCTGAAAACCTCAATGGACCAGAGGAATAAATGGTTCAGATATGTGAACCAGAGACTGGGAGAGATCTCAGTGAAATGAGATCATTTGAATATCTCAAGCACTGTCAGGAGGGCAGAGAGGAAATTCTAGTTTTCCAAGTTGGCAACGAGTTGAGATCACTACGGGATCTCAGAGACTGTCATGAGGACAGTCATGGAATTTCACATTTCCAGCTGGGCAATGATATGAGGTTGTTGCGGGATCTCGAAGATTTCCAGGAGGGCAGTGGAAGCATCTCAGACTGCCAGGTGGGCAGGGATGAAAATTCGAGACTATCTGAAAGTCTCATGAACTCGGAGGTGAGTTCGATTCAGCAAGGAGTGCTGGTGAAGATGGGATCGGTTGATCTCATAGTCTTCCAGGAGAGCAGCGGAAGCATCCCATACTGCTAGGTGGGCATGGATGAGCAAGTGAATTTTGATCAGCCCGAAGAACTGACCGAGCAGATGAGACTGTTTGAGGGTCTCATAAATTCAGAGATGGATTTAGATTAGCAGGTGCAACTGATAGAAGAGGAATATTAGGATAATATTCTGATGATTGGGGGAATTGGATTATTCCTACCATTTTCCTAGGAGGAGGTGGAATTCTGTGTTGCAGATGATGTAGCAACAGCAGCAGAACAGTCAGCTGTGACTATCAGGGAAAATGAATTGGAGCAGACTTTGGAAGTTGCCCAAGCCGACGAGGAAGAAAATGAGCATTTGGAGGAATGTCTCAACATATTCAGCCAGGAAGCTGAAGAAGTTGTAGCACTGAAGCTGACAGCAGAGGAATAAGCAGAGGATGATGAGCATTCAGAAGAATGGCTCAATATTTTCAGCCAAGAAGCTGAAGGGACTGCAACGTGGGAGTTTGCAGCAGGAGAAGGAAAAGGGGAAAACAGCATTTGTTTTGTTGATCTGTGGGAACAGATAGAAGCCCTGGAAGAGAGGGTGAAAGTGCAGGGCATGCACATCTAACAGGTAAAGTTGGAGACTGATGAAGGAGGCATGGGAGATCATGATGATCTACTCATGTGCCAAAACAATTTGCAGCTGAGGAGACTGCATGAGCAGAGCCAGCCATGGGAGCAGTTGGACGAAGTTATCGAAGAGATCATGGAGATGATGATCCAATCAGCAGACACTATCAGCAAGGAGAGGCTGAACAGGAAGAAGGAAGAAGCAGCAGCGCAGAAGCAGAAGCAGCAGCAGAATGGAGCAGATGGGAAGTTCCAGAGGATGATTTGGGATCCAAGAGGATTTCAACAGCTGAGATAGGAAGCTCAAGAGAGGGAGCTCATGAATTTTTCAGCTGAGGAGTATGATGTAGGAGCATCTCTCCACATCATCCAGCCAGCCACGTCAGCGAATTCAAATCGCACGCTAAGAGAGAGGCGCAGCCTCATTTAAATTTGAATTCAATGTAACTTAAATGTTTAAGCTGTTGAGTTGGGAAGCCGTGCCTTTATGCAGGTTGTAGATAATATCGGCCTTAAATGTTTGTATGGTTGAGATCTAGATCCAGATGCTAGACTAGACAGTTATTCAATGCAATTGAATAGGGTAGGCAATGGTTGTAAGAGTAGAGCCAGAGAGAGCTCGAGAACACCCTTGTACAAACAGGCATTTGCCATTTTTAATATAAACAGAAGCAGTTTTTCCTGCATGTATTATGTGTTATGTGAATGTCTGTGACTGTTCTTTTATGTTGTAGATGTATACTGTAGTTGTGCATTTGCAGGAGTGTGTTTGATTTCAGGTGAGGGTCTTTGAGGCTTCACACCAGGAGGGTGTGACAGAACGCTGCGGGTTCTGAGAGTCGTGCACAGAGGTGCATTTCTGAACACTGCGGGTTCAGATAGAGACGTGTTGTGGCACAGGAACTGAAGTCAACAACTCAGGGAAGACCACAAGGTTTTTGAACACCTTGGAGGAAAGGCTGTGTATGAGAGACATAGTTGCAGACAGAATTCTACTGTGGATTCTTTGAAGCTCTTCCAGGTGGGCATTGATCATATGCACAGTGGTGCATAGAGGAAGAACTCTGCTCTGAGTTCAGACAGAAGCCCGAATCACTGAGGATTCTATGAAGCTCTGCTAGGTGGGCATCGAGCTAGTGCAAGTAGTGCACAAATATAGAAATATGATGTGAGTTCAAGAAGAGACAGAATCACTGAGGATTCTGAGAGCTCTACCAAGTGGGATTTGAGCGGGTGCATAGGTGCATAGGAGGACAGAACTGTTGAACGTTATGTGTAAAAGATACTCTACCAGGAGGGCATAGAGACAGTGTGCAGACAGGCACAAAGAGAAGAGAACTCTTTGAGTTTTGTAATTTGAAGAAGAGTCCACTGAGGGATCTTCACAGGGTTGTTGAATACCCTGATAGGCTCAGCAAGAGGTTGCTTGAGAAAACAGAGATCCAGGAGGTCGTTACATTCTCCATCTACAGGAGAAGGGAAGAAGGATAAAATCCCGTAGGGGTATGAGCATTTGAGAAGCTCAGGAGAGACAGCACCATGGGTGCGTGAAGACTCTACAGAGGTGCAGAAGTCAAAAGAATCCCTTGGGGATTTGAGAGTAAAAGCTCAGGAGGAACAGCGTTTTCATACGTGCGGTGAAGCTCAGAGTCAAGAGCTCGCAGAGGAGAAATTGAGAAAAGGTTGAGGCCTTTGTCTTTTGGAAATTCTTCCAAGTCTAGGAAGAGAGTGCACAAGCTCAGGACGGAGCACAATAGCCATCAGATCAGTTGGAGAAAAGATATATGGACCGTTGGTTTTCACGTCCACGAAGGCGTCAGGAGAAGCGCACAGAAGAGGAGATTGTGGACCGTCGGATGTTCACACAGAATCCCGTCAGTTGTTGGATCGGGAGAAGATGCTTGGAGTTTAGTCTCTGGAGTGTGAGCAGGAGAGGGGATTCTGGACCGTCAGATCTTGGTCCAAATACCCGACAACCATCATATATGTCAGGAGTTGCATGGGAGTTAAAATCTCATAGGCAGATGTAAAATCCCGGCGAGAGGCGTAGCCATCGGAATATCGGGATTCTCGAGGTCGATAAAGTCGATACACTTCAAGTATCAAAATAGCGGGAAGATATGGACCGTCCATTAGTGGAGACACATGGAGGAGATTGAGACATCGGGAGTCGGGATATCGACATTCCCATGGATAGGAGATCGGGGAAGTCCAAAGTGAAAACCCCGGCAAAATCTGAGCCGTCCGTTTGGGGAGACAGGTGTCAGAAATCCGAAGAGAGTCGAGATATTCGGCATCGGGAAATCGACGTTTCTGAGGTCAAAAGAGTTGGGACATCACAAGTCTTGAAATCCCAGAGAAATTGGGACCGTCCATCATAGGAGGACGTGCGGCAGCAATCGGAGCCATCGAGAAAAGTCCCGACAGGAGAACGTCTATCGGTGTTGTGATCATCGGGATATCGGGGATCCTGGTGACAAGGTGTTTATGCATTTTGGAATCATGAATCTCGAAACCCCGACGAAGAGGTAAGACTGTGGTCACGGGGACAACGGTCATATTGGCCAGGGGCCCAGCCAGGAGGGCTAACGCGTAAAGGGCGCGTCGGGATTCTAGAGATCGCGAATCCTGAGGACATGTGTATTTCGATATTCGAAAGCTTGAAACCCCGATGAGTGGTATGGCTGCGGTCATATAGGGGGAGGTCACATGGACCAGGAGCTTAGCCTGGAGGGCTAATGGAGATTGGAACGCATCGGGATTTTGAAGCCCAAAACCCCGACAGAAAGGTGATAAGGTTGCGGTCTTATGAGAACTAGTCACATGGACTAGAGAGCCTAGACGGGAGGGGCTAAGGCCGGAAGAGAGATCATCGGAGTTCGAGAGTTCAAGGGTGCAGGAAATATCGACATCAGAAAGGTCGAAACCCCGAAACCTGAGATTAATTCAGGGAAAGAGCGCGGTCATGAGAAGAAAACCGTGCGGGTGAAAAAAGGACCTGTGGATCGGGTTTTTAGCAGAGATTCCATGGGGGAATCGAAAGAGTCGCTTCGACTCACTTGGATATTGAACGATCCTGTGAGCAGGAGAGAGAGATGAGGTGGTGGATCATGTTGAATATCTTACTGCATCAGGTTTAGTCTGTAGGGTCTCTATTTGAGGGTAATTGACTCATGTTTGAGAGGTGTATTCATATGCTCTAGATCTCCAGCTATACCTTTAATTTTGGTGAAGGTCGTTGGGAACAGGTCACTTACTCATACAGTAACTATATTGTCCTCTCCATTGTTTGTTCATCCCAATAGTCTCCAATGCTGGCCATTTTGGGATTATCAGTTGTCCTAATGTTGACTTTCTTCACCCTGATTGGCACAACAAAAACTTTTGATTCCAAAGATGGACCTTCCACCTCTCTTTCACCTTCAACTTATTTAATATGTATGTTGTGCGGGTCATCTTCATCTGGTGCTTCTTCTTCCACATGATAGCATGACAATAGTTCCTTAACTATCTATTTGTTTTGTTGTTGATACTATGTTATAAGCTCAACCTCTGGTTCATAAACAAATATCACTCCTCTTATATGTTTGAGTNGGTCATCTTCATCTGGTGCTTCTTCTTCCACATGATAGCATGACAATAGTTCCTTAACTATCTATTTGTTTTGTTGTTGATACTATGTTATAAGCTCAACCTCTGGTTCATAAACAAATATCACTCCTCTTATATGTTTGAGTTCTAAATCCATGTTGGGGTTCTCATGTTCAAATAAGAAAGTGACTATAAAAGTTTGTAGGAATGTTGTCCATTTTGCATTGCCTTTGCGCAACTCTTGGTCTACATACCAGTTTGTTGGAATTCCTTCCAATGTGTGGATGAAGTGATGAGTCCATTCCTTTGGTGGTGTTATATTCCATAGTTTCCATCATATCTCTGCATCTCAATGCTTCCCTGCTCTGCGTCAAATCTAATGCGCAGTAGTTGCTTACATTAGTATCAGTCCTTGATTTTTTCTTTGTGTGCACCCCACCATATTGTTGGTGTTTCCTTGAGTGTGATGTCTAGGGATAAGAGCCTATGATTATATCACACTTTGTCTTTGTATCTTGTTAGGAATTCTTCTAATTCATTCACCCCATGAAAACTAGGAGGTTCTCTTATCTCTGTACCCACCCATCTTACTACGTGGTCTATTCCTGGGCACCTTCTTATGGATATTTCATCTAATATTTGTTGCCAATTATCCAAGATCGTATATGAGTAAGAAGCACATTATGTGATGCTCTTCCAACTGAGTACTCCATCTCCAGATTGGTTGACATAATCTTCTTCACGCGTGGTGGTTCTATATAACTGGTTGATTTCCTCCATTTCTATGCAAGTGGGTTCTATAAACCTTTCTCCTTATGATGGTTCTAATGGTGCAATGACTTTGTATTCTCCTAATTCAAATGTCATCTTCCTTGTCTTCAAGTTGATTAGGGCCCGGTTATCAAATTCCCAATCCATCCCAACCAATGTTGGATAAGGTGGTGTGTCATCTACTACTTATATTACTTCAAAATCTACCTTAGTGTGCACTCCATTCAAATCTACTATGACACCTTTAAGCCTTCCAATTAGTAGAACTTTGTGTTGGTTTGTTATCTTCAATTGGACAGGTGAATACCCTAGTGTGGGTTCTCCCATACGCTGCCATGTCTTTTTGGGTAACACATTTACTTCGGAGCCTAAGTCCAGTATGATGTCCCCCATGTTGAAATCTCCAATGTTGGCATTCAGTCTGAATTACATGCTTGTCCTCCTTCTTGTATGGAGGTGATTGACTGTTTTCTTATCTAACTCCCCCTCTACTTCTGTGTTACATATTTCTAACGTATTTTGAAACACTTTAACAGATGATGAATCATTCATCAGCTTAACACAGGATTGCAAAAATGTCTTTATGATACATACTTGTGCTATAGGTGGTACATCACTGGTGTGATCCATCGATAATGGCATCTCATACATTAGTAAATTATGATCATGTTGCGCGGTTGATTTAGATGCAACATATTGCTTGAGGAACTCCAGCCTTGCTTCCTTGAATATTTATTTTTCTTTCCCCGCATCAAACTGTCCCTTTGGTTCTGTATGCTTCTTCACCCATTGGTGTTGTCTTGGGTCATGTTGTACTGCGTCATCTCCTATATTAGCTCCTCCATGTGTAACTATGTTGATATTTCTTCCATTGTCCCTCGCCTCCGCAGAAATCCACTGAACATTATGATTTTTCTGATTCCATTTTTCTTGAATCTTCCCCAAAAGTGTTGGGCATTCCTCTGTATCATGGTTTGTTGTGCGCCAATACATGCATGTCGCTGGTGGAAGTGGGCATTCCCTTGCATAGTGTCCTAGTTGTTGGAAGTTATGGCATACTATTGGGCCTCTGTCTCTTCCAAATCCTACTCTACCTTGTCATACACCTATGTATCTCATTTGTTCTCCTCGTGGTGCATTGTACTGAGGCACCTGATTATACTTTGTGGGGTTATACTGTGGTTGCACGTTATTATACTGAGGTTGTGCAGTGTTATATCGTTGTTGTGCAGTGTTGTATGGAGGTGATACTGGGTTGAATTGAGGTGTATCTTGTCCTGACATCATTTTTTCCTACACCCTATAGGTATCCGATGTTCGCTCCATCATCACATCCATTGTTCTACAATATTTTTCATCATGACCCACTGACTTTCAAAAGATGCAATATGAACTCTTGGGTATTGTCTGATACTTTTGCATCATTGTAAAATGATATGGATTATGTCCATGTGTTTTATAGATCTCGCATCATGTTCCTCCTGGTGGAAAAGGGTTTGGTAGCCTTGTTTCCATGTACTGCATGAATGTTGGGCACTCATTCTTGTGGTGTCCTTTTGTCTTGCATGTGGTACACCAAACAACTTCTCTTTTCTCTTTGCCCCTCTTCTGGTTTAGTTTAAATGTGAGGTTCTTCATATCCTCCTTCAGATCCTCTATTTCTAGATCTGTCTTTTGGTACTGGTTCTCCTCGAGTTGTAGGGATGCCTGTAGAGCCTCTGCCTGAGTTTGAAACTTATGTTGCCTCAAAGAGTATTTCAGATGTGGTAATAGTGATTTCACAAAGAGATGTCGATGTTGCATGTCAGTCAAGACATATTTCAATTTACCCTTCAACCGTTTGAACCTCTAATCGATCTCCAAAACAGACTCTCATGGTTTCTATCTAATCTCAATCATCTGATTCATGTACTGATCTTATGAGCTTGGTTTCTAAAATTCATTTATCAGTAGCTTCTTGACATCTGCAATCATCTTTGTTGTTCCTAGTGGAATGTTTACAACTAATCTCATGTACCAATATAGTGCGTGGTCTCTTAGCATGATAGCTAACTGCACAAGTTTTTTATCATCATCTATGATCTTATTTGCTTACTAAATCTTCTCATAGATAAACAAGTGCTTTTCAGGATCCTCGGATGCCTCTCCCTTAAATCTGGGTAACCTGATGGTGGGATTATGTCCTGCCATATTGAATGGCGAGGAACTATGACCTCCACGCAATGTAGATACTTGACTACTTCTTCTTGAACTAGCTCCTCCAGTTGTTGCTCCTTGGTTGGGTGTACTTCTTGTTGTTTTTCTTCCACTAAAATTCGATTGTCTAAATGGTGGTGTTCTTTCTGGTGTATTAGTCGCACATGGGTTTATGGGTTACACACTGTGTTAACACATAATCTCGTCAGGGTCTTGTGAGTCTGTGTTTTCTACCTAGGTCTGTCATTTTTCCTGTTTCTCCTCTTTTGCAGACCCGGTCGTAAGTTTTTCCTCTCGTCTTGTAGTTTTCTTTTGTTTTCCTTCGCTCGTTTTATCGACCTGTATTCCTTGTCGACCTCCCTAAAGAGTATTGGCCCTAATCCTTTTTGTTTTCCCTAAATTCAATCACTTCTCTCTTACCTCTGTCATTGATCCTCTGCTTTCCTGAACCTTCAACCAGTCATCCAAGAAATCGTTCACAGGCCACAGTCGTGGGCACCACGCACAACACTTGAAGCAATCTGGTATAAAAGCAAATCAAGCGAGCGAGTGAGATCAATTTCCAATAGCGGATATCCATCAGCAGATCAGATCGACAGCGATCGGGTAATCAGGATCCTGCAGTTGCATGAAATTTAGCGTCGGAGGTCCGAAATCACGAGGTCCATCCTAGCCTTTGATGCTGCGAAGGACACGTGGTGTTCGATCAGTGTTTCGCAGTTTCGCGAGATGGAGCGGTCAAGGATCCAGTCATCAGAACTCGCGAAATGTGAAATCATGATAGGATCATAATCGTTGATCAAAAAGAGAGATGGACCGTTGGATCAAATCTTCGCGATTTTGCGAGTTGGGAAAGTAAGAGGGAAGAGTTTTGAAGATTCGCGAAGTGTGATATCCCAAAGTGTCAATTTCATCTAGGTCGTCTGATCAAAGGGGACGTGTGTCACTTGATCCGAGTGTAACAATTTCGCGACTCGAAGGTTTGAGTATAGAACGCATCATGAGTACACGAAATGCAAAATCGTGACGTGCCTTAAATAAGCACGAGGTCATGGCTCGAAGTCACGTAGGGCAAGGAAAAGAGTTCTGCCAAAGAACCAATGCGCCCGAGTTGGTCATAGAGAAAGATCTGCGGGGTCTCGAGGCACCAAAATTGACTCAAAGGAGTCGTGATCTTTCCCGAAACATTCATGGGTGTCAGGTCTCGCCCTGATCCCTATGAAAGAAGTTAATGAATATGGGGAAGGTGGTTGAAACCTCATTTCACCACATAAATGGAAAGCATGAAATTCTGGTCGTGGAAGGCAGATTGTCAGCCAAAATTTCCCTTGCCATGGATTTTCTGATGAAGCCCATACTCATCTAATCTTGCGTCTGACAAAATAATACAAGTACAGACTGACAGAAGAGGATGCAGACACCAAGCCTTGAATGCATGACTAGAGAGTGTGTCTAAAGGGAGCGAGTTGTTTTGGGTATAAATACTCGGTTTTGATGTTTTGTTAGGGTTGAAGGTAGAGCAAATCTCCCGATTTGTAAATTTGTAATGAAGCTCATGGTTCCTGGTTATGTGTTGTAGCCTGAGACTTCTTATTTAGTAATAGTTAGCCTTCTTATTTTGTCTTGTTTCACTCTGATGTTGAAAGAGTTCATGATTGACTAATTCACTTGAATTATTGTGACTGCATTACGATGAAAGTTTGATTATAGTGTTGTTATAATTCCTTTCAGTTCTATGAGATTTGAATTCGAGAAGTTATTGCATTTAAATTGTTCCTCCTTGGCCTGCTGAAAGAGGGGGGCTAGGTGGGTTGGTACTTCCCCCTTGAGAGGAAGTTGGCCCCCCACTTCCATGTAAAGGAGAGCGAGTGGATGGAGGACCTTGGGAAGTGGACCAAAGTAATGTGGAACCAAGCAAGGTTGATCCTAAGATAGTGGCACTCATTGGAGTGTGAGACGGTGGTGCCGATGAGTGGGAAAGACCAGACACTCCCCCTAAGATAGGAGGGAGGTTTAGCAAGTGTCAGGAATGATGTGGATTTTGTGGGTCCCCTATGATGTCCAACTAGTTGAGCGAATGTGTGCAAATGGTGGTGAGAGTAATAAAGAAACAAGAGACTTTGTTGCAAATTTTGAACTTTACACAATATATATATCCAAATCAAAATGTAATCAGAAGTGCATCATACATAAAGTGGTTTGAAAAAGAAGTATATATGTGGATAAGTGGGTTTTGTCCGCGTGGGGAATCAAATAAAACAAATGCTCGTGTACTAAAAGACGCAACGTCCTTCCTCTCAAATAGCACTGGACCTTCCAATAGTACTCAACAGTGGGGTCTGAAGTCACCGGAAGAGAGACTAGTGAAGAATGAAATAATTGGTTATAATGAGGGGTAAAGGGGGCATATCTCGAAAGAGCTGGCGATATTTCCCAATAGCCACACAAAATCCAATCAAGGTTCAATTGCAGCCCACAATTTCCACCTGGGTAGATGTCCTAAAATTTGGTCACTAGGTACCTCGGTCAAAGTGCGACATTTAGATTTTCAGCCTAAGAAATGGGTCATGGGTTGGATCCCGTCCAAGAGGTGGGTGCCTCAAGGGAGGACGCACAGAACAACTGGACCTCGGCCTTCAACCCTTCATGGGTATCTCCCTACCTTGTGGTGTTAGGAACACTTGACTTAGAGGATTTTCAGTTCCCTATTTGACAACTTCTACAGTTTTGACAATGTGAGAACCAGATGACAGGGAGTTATTTGGATACCTATCCCTGAAATCCTACCTAGACTAAAAAATTTCTTTTGGCACCTCCTGTGGAGGAAAACTTAGTGAGTTTTTAGAAAAAATTTAGATGTAGTTGTTTTGAG
>SNQJ01S0226160.1:0-11330 GCA_010110895.2 Picea sitchensis | reverse complement strand
CTGAGCATTTTCAGAATATTAGGGGCTCAACAATAAGAGCACCTTATAAACCCATTTATGAGCACAACATGTCATTCACAAGGAATTGAACCTGGGTGGGGAGGGCAACACTCATTCCTCCCAACCACCCAAGCTACATCCAATGGACCATCTTAGCCTTCTATGAGCTAAAGTAGTAAACAAGGGTATATATACACCCAATCCCACCTCATCAACCTCTATATCTAACTCATCTCTAGTCTCTAAATCAATTTTTGGAACAACAACCTTCTCTCTCTCTTCAATCACTAAAGGAGAATCCTGTGAACCAAAAGACCTCACATTCACATCAAATATCACATCTCTACTGACCACAGTCTCCCAATGTGTGGGAATAACAATCATGTAATCTGTATAAGTATCATTATATCCATTAACACAAGATGTTATCATATCATATCAAACTTCTAAATAACACGAACCACATATGAATTCAAATGAACATAACCCTACATCATAGGCAACTTGCCAAACTCCATCATCCCTCAAGTCATCATCACAAACCAAAATCTCCAAACAACACATCATGAGTTATTGAAGACATATTGCAAAGATAATTACATTTGCATATAAGACCAAAGTAAGTGAATCACATCTATCAAAATCACAAAGTTAGAAATATGTACAAGTCACATACATCCATAAATATTAGGGTCATTGTACATTATTGGATCCTGCTAGCACCTTACATCCCAAATTAGTAAAGTTAAGAAATAGTAAATCTGCTTGCGGTTTTGATTGCTTGACCCTAGCTCCTTCATACCCATCAACTATCGAAGACGATGACTCAAGAACAAGACCCAAGGAGGAGTTAACATATATTTTTCCAGTGGTCTTTTCAACTATTGATACATTTGTTAACTTTAATATGATCATAGGAGACTTGATAAGACTACCAACATCATATATATTCCTTATCCTTTCCTCCTTAGTCAATTAAGCAACAGTTTGGATATGGTTTGCAATGTTACATGCAAACCCTTATATTCCTCCATGAATTCTAATGCCTTGACCTTCCCTTAGGGACCTATCCCACCTTGGACCATATGTGAATATAGATCACCCTTCGAAGGAATGATCAGAGTAGTCTACCAAATGTTCATCCATATCTAAAACCTACAAAAACCTTAGATCATCTTCCCTTCCTTAATCATGACTCCATCTAATAATTATTATTATTATTATTTATGCTGGGGGAATCGGCAACATGCAGTTCTCATACTCGTGGGACACGGGGTTGATATCCGACGGCTACCACTATAACCCTCGATGCTCCACGCAGCCTGCATGAATGGAGCACAAGTAAGTCGAAGTGAGAATCGAACTTCAGACCTCCTTTTTTACAAATTTCCTTCCATTTACACGGCACTTGCCAATTGGTCTACACCCCTGCGAACCATCTAATAATTATTATTACTTATATTATAATTAATTATATATTTACATAAAACAATATATAACAATTAAATTTCAAACATACTAATATGGTTAAAATCAAATTATTTTCAATATTCAAACTCGAATCCAAAGCCCCATAGATACACACTATTTTAATGAATGGAGCTTAAAAAGATAATGGTCACATTTGACATTTATTGCAAGTTTTATAAACAATTCACACATATGGCATATCCCTACAAACAAAATTGGATACAAATGTTAAATGAATTTGACAAAATACACCCCTTATGGACTAAAATGAAACTCGCTTCATATATATATATATTAATGAAGCAAGGGTGGAAAAATGAATTGATCGCTTCCTGGTGGTCGAAACACTCTTAGAGGAAGCTTTCCAAGTAAGGAAATGGATTGGGGCAGGAGGCATATCAAATCATTCCCCAGTCTGGCTCAGTTTGGAGGGAGGAACACGCAAACCCCCTTCCCCTTTTAAACTTAATGCCACATGGTTCGTAGATGAGATCTTCTGAGATCTGGTACAGATGCACTAGAGGCCTTTCGACCCCATCCTTGGCACTCCAGCGTGTGTCCACTTTGCGGGAAACCTCAAAACAATAAAGTCGCTAACTATCCCTTGGGAAAAGGAAAAAATATAGAGGGAGGAAAGACAACTACAATCCACAGAAGAACAAATTGAAGCCTTTTATTAGGAGGTAGAGAGAGGTTTCCTCACTGACTCTTCCAAGGACACCCTAAAATCCTTGGAATCTTGGCGTAAACAACTCCTTGCCGATCAGGAAGCAACCTGGAGACTAAAAAGTAGGGTGATTTGGATAGAACAAGGGGATGAAAATACCAAATTCTTCCACACTTTTTCAAAGGGTCGTAAAGCTACAAACACTATTTGGGATATGAAGGATCCAGAAGGAAGAACTATTTCAACCTTCTCAGGGTTGGCAAAGATGGCAAAAAATCATTTCAAAACCTTATACAAAGTAGATCAGAGGGTAAATCTTGCAGAGATAGTTAGGCTAGCACTTTTTTACCCTAGCTTTGTAAATGAGCAAAACAACAGAGACCTCTACATAGAATTCAGCGAAGCTGAATTAAAGGAAACGCTTTCCAGCTTCCAAAAAGACAAAAGCCCAGGTCCTGATGGCTGGCCGATAGAATTCTATTTAGGCTTCTTTGACCTGATCCATGTCGATCTCCTCCAGGTAGTGGAAGAATCCAGAAGGAATGGAATGATACATCCACCATTCAATACAAATTTCTTGGCCCTAATTCCAAAAAAGGATGAGCCCACATCTTTTGAAGAATTCTGACTGATTGCACTCTGCAACTGTATATACAAAATTGTTGCAAAAATTATCTCCAGATGCCTCAAGCCCATCCTCTCGGACATGATCTCAAAAGAACAATTTGGGTTTCTAAATGGCCGACATATACATGAAGCAATTAGAGTGGCACAGGAAGGTATACACAGTCTGAAATCTCTTCGGTCCAAAGGAGTAGTATTAAAATTTGATCTCTCAAATGCCTTTGATCGAGCAAGTTGGTCCTTCATAAGACTACTACTCACACACCTAGGGTTTGAGGTACCCTTCATCAGATGGATAATGGTATGCATATCCACAATAACATTTGCGGTCTTGATCAACAGAGAAGCCTCCCCTTTCTTCTCCTCTGGGAGAGGCCTAAGATAGGGATTCCCCCTCTCCCCTCTATTATTTCTCCTTGTTGTAGAAGGATTAAGCAGGGCCTTGATATCGGCCATCAACTCGGGGGACTTCCAAGGTATAAAAGCCTCTCCATATCTAATAATCACACATATACTCTTTGTAGATGATGTACTAATTTCAGCAGTGGCGGACCAAGAGATGTTGAGACCCCGGCAACAATCCTCCAGCGCTTTCGGGATGCAACAGGAATGATAATCAACTCTCAAAAATCCACCTTATCATTAATTGGAATCGATGAAGATACTATAGCTCTCTACAAAACACTCTTCCCCTACCCATTACAAGAACTCCAACAAGGGATAAAATATCTTGGCTTCAATCTCAAAGCAAACAACTATCATAAAAGGGACTGGAGTTGGTTATTGGAAAAATTAGAAAAACAATTATCTCTTTGGAGCTTCCGTTGGCTCTCAAGAGCAAGAAGACTGACCCTTATGAAAGTTTTTCTGGAAGCTATCCAAGTCTATTGGATGTCTCTCTCTTGGGTCCCCAAGGGCGTATTAGAAAAAATCTGAAGAATCTACTTAAAGTTTATTTGGTCAGAAATGATAGACCACTACACCCTCCCTTGGGAAAAATGGGACCTTATGGCCTGGCCAAAAGCTCCAGGGGGTTGGGGGATAAAAAATATTTTTATCTTCTCAAAATCCTTAGCATCCAAAACTTGTTGGAGACTTATCGCTACCGATAGCTTATGGACTCAAGTGGTCACCCAAAAATACATAAAACCAAGATCGGTGGGGGATTGGATATGCCGGGAAAACAAAAATATTTCCAACTGCTCAATTATATGGAAGGCCATTATCAACTCATTCCATGGTATCGGGGACTAAATGGCCTGTAAAATTGGAAGAGGTGATAAACTACACATCAGTTCTGATCCCTTTCCAGGAAGTGTACTTGCCCACTCCCTATCACAGGAACTACGGGACCATCTACACACACAGGGGCTCTACAAACTAAATCAAATCGCTGACCCAGGTTCCACAAACATTTGGCATCAAGGTTGGCACAGTGTTGAGACTCTCGTGCTGGAAGGTGACTTAAAAATCCAATGGGACAACTATTTACTCACCCTCCAGAGGGACCATATAAGACTTTTGGATTTGGATGACGAGCTGGTTTGGAAAAAATCCCCACATTGTGTATACACACTAAAACTGGGATACACAACCCTCAGCATTGATCATTTACAGGAGGAACCGAGTTGGTGGTGGAAAGGGCTACAGAAACTAAAATCCCCTCTAAAATCCAAACTATTTATGTGGACAACACTTTTAAACAAAGAACCAACCTGGGACAAAATGCGAAAACGCCAAATTGAAGGGCCAGGTTGGTGCTCCTTATGCAAAGGGGATTCTGAAACAATAAACCACATCCTTATTACCTACCCGTTTACCAAAAAAGTCTCGAGGGGTGTCGCTCTTTTATTGCGACAATGATGTGAATGGAAGGGAAAAACGTTGTATTCTACTTGGAAATCCTGGTTACTTGAAGTCTTGTTGGCATAGGGGTAGACCCAAGGTTCAATGCTTCAACAGCTCACCAACAAAACCCTAACTATCGGCCCTTTCGGCAACACCTGCGAAGCAGATGAAGTCTCACCCGAGGTAGAGGCAGGGGGGGTTATAGGACTCAAGTGTCTACAACCTAGCTGAGACACAAATTTGTGATCACAATACTTAACAGAGCACTTAGCAATTAACATTCATTATTATTTGACCCCTATTCACACTGCAGGAAAAAAACCTTAATTACAGAACAACGCAGTATTCATCAAGATCTAAATATATATAATCATTCAGCACATAGCATCAAAGTAGATCTAGTATTCATTCACATATAAGGCACTAAGCTACTACATCAAATGAGTCTAACATACATAAATATTACAACACTAAGCATAAATCACATCAATAACATATCAGCCACATCGCACAAAGCAACCACAACACAGGATATGTGTGGTTCACCCTAGTGTGGGGCTATGTCCACCAACTCTTCTTCTTCTTCTTTATTAGCTTCTTCCAATCTTCTTACATGCACAGACCCACAAAGCCAACTCCACATAGGACAGGAGATCTACGTGCACCTCGCCAGATCCTCCTTCCCCGAGTTAGGTCCAAGCACAGAGCCTCTACACAGTCTACACACAAAGCACTTACAAAACACTTGCACTTAGCTCTGCAAGCCTTAACATGTTCGTGCACAAATCCAACTAGCCATGCTCTAAGTCGATCAATGACTAGTAACTACTTCTTACATCGCCTAGCTACTTATTTATACATTACAAAAGGTGCCTAAACATGGGTAAGACCCATGGACCAACATCATATACCTATTACATAAACCCTAAACCCAAAAAGTATGCAAAAGGGGGTGAGATCCCGCGGTCTCCACTTCGCCTGGGCGCTCCATCTTCGACTAGCCTTGTCGAAGTCCCAAAAGTGGTCAAACACGACCAAGGTTCTCCAAAACTTGGTTGAGGATCAATAAGCCCCCAACACTCACCTGTGACTCGTCCCGAGTCACTCTGATATGGGAAATTATGCTTTGAAGGCCTCGATCTTGGCTCAAGCTGCCTCAACTTGTTGCTTCGCCAGAGCCTCCTCCTCTGCAAACTTCTGAATGACTGTCTCGGTGATAGGCCCTTCCAAGCATTGTTCCACTGTGGTGACCACTTGTTCCAGCTATGCACCTTGTCCCTCTATCTCCTCAAAAAGTGTGTAGGCTTCATCCTGTACTAGTTGGATTCTTTGGGTCACTTCCATGACTCTACTCTGGATAGCATGGACCTGCTATTGAACTACAAGTTGTTCCTGTGACCTTTTCATCTTCTCAATCGCTGAAAGCAGTTTCAGTTGTGCTTGCACTGTCGATGCTTGTTGCTTTGCCTCCTGAAGCTGTGCTTCTAATGTTCTTAGTTCTGGGTCCTCTGCAAGGCACTCATAGGTCAGATATCTCGGATAGGTGAACAGACGCTCTATGATCTGTGTCTCTGGATTCCTCTTTCCATTCTTGTTCTTATCTTTTCTTATCATAGTAACTTTGCAATGCTGAGGATCTTTCACGGGGTTCGAGGGTAATACTTCTTCTCGTATTGTTTCTGGAGTAGGTTCTCTTCTCTTCTGCATGGATAATTTCTTTAATCCTTCTTGTGTGCTTTCAACTTCGACAGTCAGGTCTCTGGACCTCAATTGCTTCGACTTGTCCTCATGTTCTTCTATTAAGTGTGTTATTCTCCTAGCCATGAAATCCCTTAGTTCTTGCTTTTTCTATTATATATCTTCCTCTTCTTCTTTCCTTCGGATCTGATCTCTCTCAATCCAAGTCTTTCCTAACAAAAGTGCAAAAGGAGTGTTGTTCTCCACAAACTTAATGACCTCGAATTCTTCTTTTGTCAATGTTCCATGAGTACTCATAGGTACATGAGTAATTCTTCCACATAGGGTTATCATCTTTCCTTTAAACAATCATATTCCTCCCAATGAAGGAATCATAGCAGGCTTTCCCAAAATTTCCCAAGCACTTTCTGGCATAATGTTCACCTGTGTTTATGCATCCAATACACAATCTATGTCAAAGTCTCATATTATTCTTTCTATGCACTACTTCTCTTTTAAGATCTCTGGTAAACTGATGTCTTTGTGATCATTCAGTGTTTCTTTCATCTGTAATAATATAGCCTCTGATTCTTTTTGGTTCTCTAGTATATTCTTAGTCTCTTGACCTTCTTAATAGTTTTCTTGTTTCGTGTTCATCTTCTCAACTTTAGCAATCATTCTAGGGAAATCCAAAACTTCATGACCAACATCTTTACAGCAAAGACAAATAGGGCCTATACTAGGGCATTCCTTAGCAACATGCCCCGGTCTTCTGCAACTATAACAAAGAGTCAATCCTCTCTTTCTCTTAAATGATTCCCAACCTTTCATGTACTGCGCACTTGGATCATAGTGATGGACCTGCAAAAAAATCTTTCTAGGATCTCGCATCCACTTGTTAGTCCAAAAATTATTTCTATGCATAGGAATAACATATCTTTCATTAACTTTATCAGATCTATTCATATCAAATCTTCTTTCTTCTAGTTGTGCCCTAGTTTTTAGACTGGTGCGAAATGTATCAAACATACCTAAATCCATTCTTTCAAAACAAAAAATTCCACTTATCTTCCCTTTATCAGAGAACGAAGCTTTAAGATATTACCTCTTTTCCTCAGATCTAGTTCCCTTCTCAGCACAAAGCTTCACAAGTCAAGTAGAATACTACACACTACAACAACAGATCTACACACAGAGCTTTCTCTTTTCTTCAGTTCCCAGTAATCACAGTTTCACGTCCCGGAAACGGAACCATTTGTTGGTACAGGGGCAGATCCAGGGTTCAACGCTTCAACAACACACCAACAAAACCCTGACTATAGTCCCTTTTGGCAACACCTGCAAAGTGGATGAAGTCTCACCCGAGGTAGAGGCAGGGGGGGTTGTAGGAGTCAAGTGTCTACAACCTAGCTGGGACATAGATCTGTGATCACAATACTTAACAGAGCACTTAGCAATTAACATTCATTATTCTTTGACCCTTATTCACATCGCAGGCAAAAACCCTAATTACATAACAGCGCAGTATTCGTCAAGATCTAAATATATCTAATCATTCAGCACATAGCATCAAAGTAGATCTAGTATTCATTCACATATAAGGCACTAAGCTACTACATCAGATGATTCTAGCATACATAAAGATTATAGCACTAAGCATAAATCAAGTCAATAACATATCAGCCACATCGCACAAAGCAACCACAACATAGGATATACGTGGTTCACCCCAGTGTGGGGCTACGTCCACCAACTCTTCTTCTTATTCTTTATTAGCTTCTTCCAATATTCTTACATGCACAGACCCACAAATCCAACTCTGCATAGGACAGGAGATCTACGCGCACCTCGCCAGATCCTCCTTCCTCGAGTTAGGTCCAAGCACAGAGCCTCTACACAGTCTGCGCACAAAGAACTTACAAAACACTTGCACTTAGCTCTGCAAGCCTTGGCACGTTCATGCACAAAGCCAACTAGCCATGCACTAAGTCGATCAATGACTAGTAACTACTTCTTACATCGCCTAGCTACTTATTTATAGATTACAAGAGGGGCCTAAACATGGGTAAGACCCATGGGTCGACATCCCATACCCGTTACATAAACCCTAAACCCAAAAACTCCACAAAAGGGGGTGAGATCCCACGATCTCCACTTCGCCTGGGTGCTCTGTCTTCGACGAGCCTGTAGAAGTCCCAAAAGTGGTCAAACACGACCAAGGTTCTCCAAAACTTGGTCGAGGGCCAACAAGTCTCCAACAAGACACTAAAATCCCTACCTCTTCTAATAAATTGGGGAGTCTGGTTAGCTAGGAATAGAGCAATTTTCCAGGAAAAAACCACGGTATCCGAACTTGTTGCAACCCAAAGTCTCTCCATTTTGGAACACTTCCCCCTGGGAAGGCAAGCTCCCAGCATCCAAATCTCTTTTCCTACAACCATAGATCACTCCATAGCCTGGGCATTTTTTGATTGGGCTTCTCAAAATTCACTTTGTGGGGGGAATCCACTTTCATCTCACAGACATACACTCTTTCAAAAAAAAAATGGGACTGGGGAAAGGCACCAACAACTATGTTGAACTGATGACTCTTCTCCTTCTACTCAAAATAGCAAAAGAGTACAAACTAAAATCCATACAACTATGTGGTGACTCATTGAATGTAATAAATTGGGTACAAAAAACACAACACTACCACAAAATTTTATTGCAACCTATTATGAGGGAGACTCACAATCTGTTATATACATTTGACCATTTCTCTATCCAACATGTTTACAGGAAGAGGAATACCATAGCAAATTCATTGTCCAAAGAAGGGCCCAATCTCAATTTTGGGCAATGGCACTTTACAAAAACAGATGGAGATATAGTCGGTGCTTTCTTCCACATACCCTTCATCGAAGATCAAACTCATCCTACAGTTCACTAATCCACAAGATCACTGTTTTATTTTTGGCATGATAAAAGCAACGGCTCTCAGATATTCGGGATGCATTATATTTTTTGATGTAATGGCAACTCTAAAATAGAATACCATATTAGCATATTAACAGAACTTGGACATGAAGAAGTTATTGGTACACCAATTTATGGTCCACATAACTATCAACAAATCAATACTTTCCCTGGTGCAAACCATCTCACTTTCTTTATGCTTTTGAATGTTCTAAACTAGCACCTACAAAATGTAATTTTGTTTCTCTGAATGAATAAAATTACGCTTTTTTTAGGGAAAAAGAAAAAAGAAAAAAAAAATATGTAAAAAAAAAAAAAAAAAAAAAAAAAAAAAAAAAATATATATATATATATATATATATATATATAATCTCAATTACTACATTTGGATAGAAATTTCAGACACCAATTCTAAGAAGATGTATATAGCAATTTGCTATTTTGCACCTATTAATTCTACTTTTTATAAGAAAAACAAAATAATTTAGAACAAGATATTTATAGTTTGAAAAACGAAGGTTTGCTATTTTGCACCTATTAATTCTACTTTTTATAAGAAAAACAAAATAATTTAGAACAAGATATTTATAGTTTGAAAAACGAAGGTAATATCCTCTTTCTAGGAGACTTTAATGTTAGGACTGCAACTAAACAAGCTATTGTTTTAAGTAATGACTCCAACCATAATCCTTTATGGCTAGATGAGGACTTTGTTTTATCTAATAGCTACAAAAGAAGCTCTGAAGACCTAATTGAGAATTTTTTTGGTACTGAGTTGGTCAAGCTCTCAAGACCTAATAATTTGCAATGGAGTAACGAAGTGGCCAAACTCCAACCAGATGACTTGTATTCATGGGATAGGTAGTAGTGTTGTAGATTATGTGATATCTGATATCCCCGTTTCCAACCAAATAACAACTTTTGACCTTTTAAATGACCATGAGCTTGACTCTGATTATAAATCTTTAACCCTAACTCTAAACTTTACCTTGCATAGGAGCGCCATTGAAGAGAGTTCTGATAATCAAAGGAATTTGCGCTTTGACAAAAGTAAATTTGACATTTTCTTAAAGGATTTAAATAGTAAATTAAACCTCCTAACTTATAAGGACAACATTGAGGAACTCTATCATAATTTTACAACTACCCTTTCCACTTATATTAACAAGTTCTCTTTTGAGGTGTCATATAAAAAGAATAATAGAACAACCAACCCTTGGTATGATAAAGAATGTAAAATTTCTAGGAAATCCATTAGGGATGCTTGTAATGAGTCCTTAAAACTCGATAAGATCAATACGTACAAATCCCTAATTAAAAGGAAAAAAAGGTACAATATCAATAAAAGGCAAGAGCAAATTTCACAGCTATATAAGCTAGATCCTAAGAAGTTCTGGAGCCAAATTATAAACCGCAATACTAAAGAAAATAATAGGATTCCCTTAAGGGACTGGAATTCCTAACTTAAAATTCTTTATGAGTTCCCTAATGCCATAGACACCATTCCTATTGTCCCTACAAAGGAAGAAGTTTTTTCTTTAGATGACATAGAATTCGGGGTTAGGCGACTTGCAAATGGGAAAGCTAACAATATTGAAGGATACCAAGCTGAAATTTTTAAAATCGGAGGGCAAATCCTTATCCATCACATACACAAGCTCTTCAATTTAACAGTCAAGTAGGGCTTCCCTATTCCCTGGACGGAAATCCTCATTGTTCCTATTTTTAAAAATGGGGATAGAAACATTCCCTCTAATTATAGGACCATTATGATTAGCCTGATTCTAGCCAAGCTTTATGGAATTATTTTGGAAAAGAAGATTAGCCTTTGGCTAGAAAGTCACAATAAAAGAGATAAAGGCCAAGCCAGGTTTAGGAGATATCATTCAACTATAGACCATTTTGTTACCTTTAGGATCATTGCAGAGGAGTTTTGAAATACTAAAACCAATATTTTTTGTTGTTTGTTGACTTTAGAAAAGCTTTTGACATTATTCCTAGGAAAAACCTTTGGAATAGGTTGGAAGAGAATAAAGTGCCTCTCAAGTTGAGGACTGTTGCAATACAGATGTATGAGAATGTTATT
>SNQJ01S0226159.1:0-14633 GCA_010110895.2 Picea sitchensis | reverse complement strand
GGCGCACCATTCAGGGGTTTCTGTAGAGAGGGGCGCACTCTCCAAGAGGAAGGAGTTCGATTTGGCCTCTAGGAGTTGGATCTTGAGGAGATCATGAGTTGGAGGCATTGGCCATCCCTGGAGCGACCTTCCTTGATATTCTTTGGGAGTTTCTCTCTCCATATCTATTTATTCTCAGTTCTGGACGTGTTTACTGAAGAGGGGCGCACTTGGCCATAGAGATCTAGTGCTTTGGAGGTTGGAACTGCAGCTACAACCAAGGAAAGTCATCATATGTGATAGCCATCCTTTGTTCTTCAGGAGATCATTATTATTGTGGGTTTTGGAGGCCATATCTAGTGAAGCCGAATTTCCAAGGGAAGTTCCAGCCAGAGAGGGTGCAACTCAGCCAAAAGACTTGGCAGTTAGCAGAAGGGAAAGAGATTGATATTTAGATCTTCTGTATGTAGCTAGTGGAGGCTTGAAGGAAGCCAATATTCCTCTTTTATTGTATCTTGGAGGTGTTATCAACCATGTTATCCCCATTTTGTGGGATAACTAAGGAGATTATGTCTCGAGGCCCTCAGGTTGCAGATATGGAATGTCGAGAGACTACATGACCAACAATATCCATTTTCACAAATGGAGACCCTTCCCACCACCATAGAGGTCATAGATTTTCAGATGGCATCCACCACACTAGTTGGCTTCAGAGAGGCAGTGGGCCTTGCTCCATGAGGTACAAGTCAAGTATTATGGTAAGTGTCATTTCAATATTTGAGGCATTTAAGTATGTTTTGTCTTAGACTCTTCTAGATTTCATGACATATGCTTGGACATTATGCCTTTTGCCATGTTTCACCTTGGTGGTTGACATTGTGCCCTAGTAAGTGGTCTTTCTTGGGAATCAGTTTGCTACTGGGAACTCCCTTGAAGATCCATCGTACCGTTCTCGACCATACTTACCACTTTTCATCACTTAAACCCCTCGTTTCCTTATCTCTTGGGATTTTAGGGTGTATTGACCCAAGAAGGGGTTGTCCCTCATTCTATGGGAAGAAGGGGTTCAAGGCCCAGAGGGATTGTTGTTGGGCAAAAGATAAAAGCCTATGTATAAACCTTCCAGATGCTTCGCCCAGGGATCTATTGAAATATTGTAACTGCAAAGAATATTCTACTTATTATTGAGCTATTATCTTATAGATCAATCCCCTTTTGTGGATTGATCTTGTCGGGCTTTGTATAAGACCAAATCCCCTTTTGTGGATTAGTCAAACCCTAATTATATGCTGCGAATTAAGAAGTCGCCCCCCAGGCCTAATTAAAGTGGTTATAACCACTAAGTAAACAAGTCGGCCCTGCTTGATGAAGAGACACCACCCTAGCGCCTACCAGCTAGTATAAATAAGAGTGGAAGGCGCCTCATTAGCTCACTCACTTAAGTCACTCATCTAGTGCGCAAGTTTAATGGAAGTTGCAATTGTCAGTTTCCAGAAGAAGGAAGAGAGAGGCGCATTGCTTAGTGTTGGATATTCTCTAGTGTTTGATTTATTATCTTGGCATTGTATTGGCAATCTATATTAAGGAAGTTTTTGTTGGGTTTTCTCCCCCATGAGGGTTTCCCAGGATAAATGTTGTGTACCTTGTGATTGTGTATCTTTCAGTGATCCTGCTTATGCTATTATTATCTAGTAAATTGAAAAGAATTTAATAGCAACTCTAAATTTAACATGGTATCAGAGCTTGACTGAATAGAGCACCTTTCACTGGGTTACCAAAAACGTCACTGTTGTCGTACAAGAAAATTAAGGCTTTTTGTTGGAAGAGAATTTCAGCCTAAAAACTATGTAGGGAAGTGCATCGTAGCCTAGCAAACTCATTGGTAGCTTGAGCACACCTTTTCCGTAGCCCGAGCCTCTAGAAAGTGAAACCCTGGTTTTCACTGGTACTAGAAAACCAAAAAACCAAGGAACTAGAACCAGTACCAGAAGTACGAGTCCAGATTTGTGCAGGCCCAGTTTCAAGGGTAAAATTTGGATTTTCAGAAAACAGACTGCACCAGGCTACTTGTCTTAGCCAAGCGCACCTCCTGGAAAATTTGAGCACTTTCAATTTTTGGTCATTTTCCCAACTCCACGTCAAGATGTCTGCAAGCACCAAGCTTGTTGACAAGTTAGAAGGTGTGGATAACTTTCGTGCCTGGAAGTATAGGATTGCACTCATTCTTGAAGAGAATGAATTTGCAAGATTCATCAATGTAAATGTACCAAAACCCGCAGATGCTACAGCTAAAGCAAAGTACCAGAAGGATATGGTTAGGGCCAAAAGAATCATTGCAAACTCTATTAAAGATCACTTGATCCCTCAAGTGTCTTCAAAGAATATAAAGATGCAGAAAGGAGAAACCGTTCATGACTATTTCTCTAGGGTTTCTCAATTCAAGTAACAACTAGAAGCAATTGGAGACAACCTAGATGAAGATGAACTCATAATGACACCTCTTAATGGTCTCACAAGACCTTGGGATGCCTTCATCCAAACTATTTGTGCAAGAAAGGAAAAACTCCAATTTGACAGTCTTTGGGAAGAATGTGTTCAAGAAGAAGCAAGAGTAGCTAACCAAGAAGCAGTACTATTAATGGATGAAGATCAATCCCTAGCTGCTCATGCTAAAGGAGGAAAGAGAAGGTCTCACTTCATAGAGACCCACCTACATAAGGAATCTCAGTCCCCAAAAAGATTCATGCATAAAGAATCTCACCCTCCAAGGAGATTCCAGAAGCTTCAGAAAGGTCAAAGAAGAGAAAAGGATGTCTCCTCTTATCAATGTTACTATTGTGACAAGATGGGACATATTGCTAAGAATTGTCCAGCTAGAAGAGAAGAATACAAGAAGAGAAATAACAAGAGACACCATGCCCATATAGTTGAAGGTGATGAGCCACCCACAAAGATGATTAAAGAAAATATTGAAGACTATGTCTTATTCTCCGCCCTCTCAAGATCAGTGTCACCTGGAGAGGATACTTGGCTCATAGATAGTGGTGCTTCTAAGCACATGACAGGTCAGAGAGACATTCTCTCTAGCCTTACAGAAAAGAACTTCCCCCAGAAAGTTACACTTGGAGATGATTACCAGTACCCTATCAAAGGAGTGGGAGAGTCCACCTACAAATTTGATTTAGTGACCCCAATGAAGATGAAGGATGTACTATATGTACCAGGTTTGATGAACAATTTGCTTTTTGTCTCGGCTTTAGATAAGAAAGGCTTCAGGGTTGCATTCATAGATGGTGAAGTCCTTATGTGGCCTAAAGGAAAAACCATAGAAGATGTAATTGCTATTGGAACAAAAGAAGGTGGCCTGTATAAATCATAAGGTCACTCAGATGCAGCCTTGACTCACTCCATTGAGAGTCCATGTGAACTTTGGCATAGAAGACTAACTCACATCAATTACAAAGCCTTGATAGAGAATCTCTTTGAAAGAAAAATCAAGATACTCAGGATAGATAATGGAGGAGAATACACCTCAAAAGAGTTTGTAAGCTTTTGCAGAGATGCCGGGATGTAGAGGGAGCTCACCACTCCCTACAATCCTCAACAAAATGGTGTAGCGGAAAGAAAGAACAGAACTGTAATGGAAACAACGAAGACCATGATCCATGATCAAGATCTTCCAATGCACTTATGGGAAGAAGCAACAAGAACAACAATGTATGTACAAAACGGATTATCCCATAGTGCACTTGGGTTCAAAATTCCCGAAGAAATGTTCTTCGGAAAGAAGCCAGAAGTAGGCCATCTCAAGATATTTGGCTGTGCAGTGTTTGTACACATTTTGAAAGAGAAGAGAACCAAGTTGGACCCTTTAGGAAAGAAGAGAATATTTGTTGGATACTGTGAGGTCTCAAAGGCCTTCAAAATTTATATACTAGGTTACCATAATATTGAGATCAACATAGATGTAACCTTTGATGAAGATGCAACACTCAAGAAATCAAGGAGATGCCATCTTGAAGAAGTATATGAAGAAGAACATGTAGCTTCCAGAGTTACAAAACCAATGAGGGATTCAATATGATAGATTCTATCATGATATGATAGAATCTCGAGAACCTCCCCAGATGATGATCTCCCACAAAAGAAAGCCAGCTTGGGCGAGGGAACTTATTCAAGATGGAGAGAAGTATGGGGCCCCAGAAGGAACCATGAGACAAGTCAAGAAACCTAAGCCATTCTCCAATTATATGGCTTTGATGTGTGATCTCATAGAGAAAGAGTCTACTTGCTTTGAAGAAGCCATGCAAAAGAAAGAATGGGCAGATGCCATGACAGAAGAATACCAATCCATTCTAAAGAATGATGTATGGGAAATAGTTCCCAGACAGAAGAGCAAAGATGTGGTATCTTGCAAGTGGTTATACAAGATAAAACATGTTGCAAGGTTTGTAGCTCGTGGCTTTTTTCAAAAGGAAGGCATTGACTATGAAGAGACGTTTTCTCCTGTAGCCAGATACAATTCTATCAGAACCATCATAGCCCTTGCAGCTAAGATGAAGTGGAAGTTACACCAGATGGATGTGAAAACAACCTTCTTAAATGGTGTCATTAAGGAAGAAATGTATATAGAACAACCTCAAGGGTTTGAAGTTGAAGACAGAAAGACTCACATCTGGAGGTTGAAGAAGGCTCTGTACGGATTGAAGCAAGCTCCTAGAGCTTGGTATGGAAGAATTGACAGTTTCCCGACGAGCTTAGGCTTTATCAAGAGTAAAGTTGATTCTAACCTTTACTTCAAGGTTAGGAATGATGAGCCAATTATATTGTTGTTGTATGTGGATGACTTATTCTTAACTGGAGAAGAAAAGCTCATCACTGATTGTAAGAAGAAGCTTACTGCAAAATTTGAGATGAAAGACCTAGGCCTAATGCACTATTTTTTAGGTCTTGAGGTTTGGCAGAGCCTAGAGAAGATCTTCCTTAACCAAGGGAAGTATGCAGTTGAAATATTGAAGAGGTTTGATATGTTGGAGTGCAAATCCATGAACACACCCATGGAAACAAAGTTGAAGCTCATGGTTGATACTTCGTTAGAATTGGTTGATGCTACGTTGTACAGATAGATCATTGGATCGTTGATGTATTTGACAAACACCAGGCTAGATATATGTTTTGCTGTGAACACCTTGAGTCAGTATCTGGTAGAGCCCAGACATGTTCACCTTGTTGTTGCAAAACATGTGATGAGATACCTTAAGGGTACATTGGACTTTGGCCTCTGTTATAATGGAGATCATGACTTCAAATTGATTGGTTATACCGATTCAGGTTGGGCTGGAAGTGTTTCTGAAATAAAGAGCACTTCAGGATGTTGTTTCAGTCTGGGGTTAGCCATGACTTTATGGCAGAGTAGGAAACAATCCAGTATTGCTCTCAGCACAACAAAAGTGGAATACATTGTTGCATGTTTCGCCAATTGTGAAGACATATGGCTTCGGAAGTTGTTGACAGATCTATTTGATCTGGAAATGGAAGCAACCGTTATTCTATGTGACACCCAGAGTTGCATAAATATGACATAAAACCCTATGTTACATGACAATTCGAAGCACATAGAAATTTGGTATCACTACATTCATGATATGGTGCAAAGGGGAGCCATGAAGCTCCAATATGTTGTCACAAATGAGCAGGTTGCAGATGTGTTGACCAAGCCTCTGTCTTGTGTAAAGTTTGAGCACTTTCGAGACAAGCTTGGTATATTCTGAAAGGACCTCCCTCGAAAGGGGGAATGATGTTGATGATACTATGGTATCTTGACCAATAACGGGTAGCTCAATTAGGATTTTATTTCCTAGGGGATTGATCATCCCTGGACAGATACCGAAGGTCCAGTAAGGACGATTTGTCAGAGTACCTGTGCATGTATATGGTAGTTGTGGTCAGTAGTGGTAGCTTCGTTAGGATTTTTATAATCCTAGGGAATCTTATGATTCCTGGGCAGATCTCGAAGGTCCGGTAAGGACGGTCTGTCAAAGTACCATGTGGTAGCTCCGTTAGGATTTTATATCCTAGGGAATCTTATGATTCCTGGGTAGATCCCTAGGGACTGTCAGAGTACCAGAAAATGTTGTTGATACACCTGCCTCATTATGTTGCCGCATGATGATGGTGATGTTGTTTCTCCAGCCTCGTGCTGTGATGTTGTTGCGCCCCAACCTCGTGATGTGATGTTGTTGCTCCAACCTCATGCTATGATGATGTTGCTCCAACCTCGTGTTGCTGATGATGATGTTGTTGATGTTGTTGTTTTAGCTTTTATGCTAACTGATGTTGATGTTTCAGGTTCCAGCTTCATGTTGTGAATGATGATGATGATGATACTCCAGTTCCATGTTGTGAATGATGATGTTATTGATGATGAGAGAAACTTCTGATGATTTATAGATATGCCAGTTAGTGTTCTAGATGTTGTTGTTGTTGTTGTTGTTGTTGCCCTCTCTCTCTCCTGATGATGTTGTAGAATACCCTTCTTCTTAAGGGGGAGTGTTGAAATATTGTAACTGCAAAGAATATTCTACTTATTATTGAGCTATTATCTTGTAGATCAATCCCCTTTTGTGGATTGATCTTGTCAGGCTTTGTATAAGACCAAATCTCCTTTTGTGGATTGGTCAAACCCTAATTATATGCTGCTAATTAAGAAGTCGGCCCCCAGGCCTAATTAAAGTGGTTCTAACCACTAAGTAAAGAAGTCGGACCCGCTTGATGAAGAGACACCACCCCAACGCTTGCCAGGCAGTATAAATAAGAGTGGAAGGTGCCTCATTAGCTCACTTACTCAAGTCACTCATCTAGTGCACAAGTTTGAAGGAAGCTGCAATTGCCAATTGTCGGAAGAAGGAAGAGAGAGGCACATTGCCCAGTGTTGGATATTCTCTAGTGTTTGGTTTATTATCTTGGCATTGTATTGGCAATCTATATTAAGGAGGTTTTTGCTGGGTTTTCTCTTCCATGAGGGTTTCCCAGGATAAATGTTGTGTACCTTGTGATTTGTATCTTTCAGTGATCTTGCTTATGCTATTATTGTCTAGTAAATTGAAAAGAACTTAATAACAACTCTAAATTTAACACGATCCCCAACAAAGCAATGAAACACTTATCTGTAAGAAAAGGGGAACCCACAAGAGTAAAATAATGCTTAGAGGGTTAGTTGGAGGATTGGAGACATCATCATGAGCCGACTTATCATGATCATGGGTATCTAGTGGTATGACATTACCATTATCTAGCCACCAAGCCAGGGTAGTGGCTCTCAGTTGCACAATTGAGAGAAAGGGGGTCTCATCACGAGTCAACCTTCTCATTTCTGCAAGGTATTTGTGAGTGACATTGTTATTATCTGGACACCACGCTAGGATAGTGGCCTTCAACTCATCCTTAAAACATGAAAGAAACAAATAATGGAAAAACGATGGGCTTGGAAAAATTGCATTGCAAACGAAGGTGCCACACAGCCTTTACAAAGGCACCCATGAATGAGACACTACAACCCCTTGTATGTCATGAACCCCATGCTCATTGAGTCTTGATCCTTAACCACTTCATCCACTTTACATGGCTTAGAGAGGGATCTCTTGGAAACACTCCTTGACCTAGGGAAAGATCTACCCAATAGGACACCTCATCAACCCTCCCATATCCAATCTTGGCAAGTCACATAATGTCTTTGAGCACTTACTTGTTTGACAGGGTAATCTTTGATGCACATGCTTAGGTGGCTCATTTATTAATTTGATTCACTCATCATGATATTTTGACTTGAAATCTTTGCAGGACCTAGTTGGTGGACTGTTTTGGAGGAACAAGCCTAGCTTGGGCTTCCATGGGGTCCATGGGGTTTGAAGCCCACAGGTTGGATGCTAAGGGCCTGCATGTCAGATGAGAGAGATGAACCTTTGGAGGCCTAGAAGATCACTTGAGAGACATGAGCTAGCCCTCACATGCCAAACTTTTTTCCTAGAAGAGGTAAAACTTCATCTTTTGGAGGCTTGATGTCATACTTGAGGGGCTTGAAGTGGTGATGGCTACACGTGGCACGTTTTGAAGGAAAAACCCTTGGATCTTGAAGAAGAAGGTTGGATTGGAGACACATGGCCTTTAGAGGCCCAACCATACCATCTCGAACTCAACGTTTAGCCTAAAAGTGCCAAAACATCCCTCCTAAAGGGGTGACGTCACTCTTAGGGTTTTCATTTGTGCAAAATGTAGAATTTAAAGTGAATTGTTTAATATTCTTTTTGTAAAGGGGCAAGATTAGGGCTTCTAACCCCTAGTCTTGTGGTTTAACCTAATATTAGTGACATTTTGTATAAATAAAGATCATAAGATCTCATTTTAAAAAACATAACTCTCCCATCTTGGAGAGGTACTTGGACTGAAATTTTCGCTATCTTTAGCTATCTTTAGCTATTTCTCTCTTTTGCTCTTGTGTATGGCTAATTTCTTGGTTATTTGGTTGATGGAAGTGATGCGCTACCCTTGGAAGGCTCTTTCTTTGCTATTGTGGTGTTTTATTTAGCATTTTCTTTGAATTGGTAAGGCGTTTTTGCATTGTATTATCATTTTGTTTCAAGACAAAGGTTATTTTGCTAGAGCTAGGTGGGAAGTATAAGGGAATACATCCCCACCTTAGCCTCCATCACTGTATGCTTAAATTTTATTGGTTTAATAAGGGTTTGCGAAGAGAAGTATATGTGCATACACCCTCTTAGCCTAAACCCTAGCTAGGGATACTTGCCTTGGGGAGTAAGAGAATTTACACCCCCAAGGAGGTAGTACCTTTAGCTCTTTCTTTTCTTGACTGCATTAACCCAATCATTAAAGGCACTAGTCATCACTTGTTGCATTGGAGATATAAAATTGTTTCTTTGGGAAAGGTGAAATTTTGTGATTTTGAAGTTGTTCCTAGTGGAATCAAATCTATGCTATAAATGCTTGCTTGAGCCACTAGAGCGTTTCATTTCTCCAAGTATTTCTTCCTTCTGTTACAAATTTAACCTACAACCATTAGGGTTGCAGAAAACCCTAACCAAACTCTTCAATAACTCCTAATTTAACTGTTGAAAATTGCCTAAAATCTGCCCACATAATGTACTAAGTACAACGCATCTTTTGGCAAGTTTTGAGCAAGGTTTAGTAGTTAAATCTCTTGATGTAATAACAAGTTTGTTACAGCCATAAGGCTGATAAATATCACTGCAGTTAGCTTTTCATGATAGCCTTGTTTCTTGTGCTAAAGTCTTGTTCTCTCATTCTTGAGCTAAACTAGTTTTTACTAGCTTGTCTCGTGCTTATTCAATTGGACTTTTAGCACTTACATTGCAGCCCTTATTATCTTTTATGTGCTGATATATATCATTGATTATTGCTGCAATTAGGGACAACAAACTTAACTTGCTTTGTCCAACTAACATATTACAAGTATCCTTGGTTTTTATTGTGTCTCGAGCTAGTACCTTACTCTCGGCAAGTCACTTAACTCTTTTGGCAACCTTCAAACCTTCCCAAGACTCTTTTCCAAACTCTTCTAGAATTGACCTCCAGGGACATCCATTCATACTTATCATTTTCCGTCTCATTCCTCCCTAGGGTCACTGGGATTCCCCCCTTGAGGTGACTACCTCACCTGTAAAGTGACAGGGACACTTGCCTAAGGTGACAGTGGGTAGGTTCCCTCCTAGTTGTCGCCAATTGGTGGTTGGGTTGGGCTTTTCCCAATCTACAACTTGTGAAGCCACATCTTCCATTTTCTATATATATTTCCAAATCTACTCTTCTCTTGTGTCGAGGTCAGTTTATATATTAAATAAAATACAGATCTGAGTTTTGTGGCTATTCTTGTTGTTGTTTCTATGGATTCCATTGTTGATTAAAGCTTAGTTATCATTGAAAACTATTTGTGCAACCAAACTAAACAATAAACCCCAAAAGAACAAGCTCAACAAGATACAATGCAAATTGTTTGGCAAAACCTTTCACCCAGAAACGTTAAAAACTATGAAATTCCACATAGATCCACTTAGGGATCTTACAATGGTATTAGAGCATTGAATCCTCCCAGCCAGTGGGGATTTGTTGATGAAAGGATACAATAGGAAGAAGACAAAGGGGCAAAGGAACCAGAAACAAAGATGGGGGAAAGACATGAAGCAAGAGATGGTACTTGTTAATGCACAGTTTGTACTTTGGAAGACAAAGGAAAGGTAAATGGAGACAAACTGACGCAACGAGAGACTATCCTATCACTGTCACCTCAATAGGATGTCCCTTTCTATCTAGGGTGGTAGGCCCAGGGGAGACGTCCCCGGTGACCTGGGGTTTTGAGAAGGCAATGGATAAAAGACCAAGTAAAGTTTCCCTCTCACAAGTCACCACTAATCAGAAAGTCCAGCTAAACAACCAATAAAAGATAATAATAACCAGAAATGTACCTGCCTGGAACAAAGAAGCAAGAAACTATATTTGCAAGGTCATTCGTTGGTTAGTACTTCATATAATTGGACTTTCTCAAATAAAACAATTGACTAATATTATTGATGAAGCAATCAATGATGTAAAATGACAATAATCACAATACGTCACTTCACAATAAATGCTAAAGAAGCTTCACAATGAGCAATAATGATTTATCATCAATGTCACAATATCAACATTCATTAGAAGCAAAGACTATTATGCATTAGCCAATCGTTCAATTGCTTTAAAGAAGTATTAAATGCTGCAAGGATATGACTATAACACAAGTGAATGATAGCAGCAATAGGGTTAGTAGGTTAGTCTAAGGTAGGGTTAGAAGGTGTTAGTAGTTGTTCAAAGGTATTGGATGTTTGAAGTTTGTGATCAAAGAACTCAAGCATAAAGGTCTTAGATTAGTGCATTCATAGGGAAAATGGAGTCAAACTAGCTGCAAGAGTTGAAGGGACAATATGATAATAGCAGGGCCAAAGATAAGAGGAATATGATGGATGAAGTGTTGTTAAGACAAGGCTTCAACCATCAACCCTAGGGGAAAACGACTCACTAAGGTGTAGTAACCCTAGGCCTTAGTGCGTTTTCCTCCTTTAGCTCAATGACAAAGTAAAATCGGCTAGCATGAAGAGTAAATGGTAGGGTGTTGCAATGGCAAGGCCCTAACAATTATCTTCAGCAAATAAAATGACTCCTTGGCATAACCTAGTAGGGACTTAAAATAAGGACACCAACTTGTGCTTATTTCCTAGGGTTTATTCTAGCAATTTCATTAACAAAATGCAAGTAAAAATACCATAACCATTCAAGTAAAGGAAGGATTGCAGAAATTCACTTACATTCACCAAGTATCATCAATGCCAAACCCTAGTTGTAAACCTTCCACCAAGAAAATGCCAAAAATAACCAAAATAAGCCTCCTTCAACAAGTGCGCACTAGTAATTTCAGCCAAAACCCTAAAGAGGGCCGAAAATTTCGTACCTCACACAAGTGTGAGTGAAAGATGATGAATAAAAGAGAGTTTTATCTCTCTTATACCATACCAATGACCTTAATTAAATTTTAGGTCACAAAAGGCTGACAAGGCCAAAAATACATAATAATATTGTTTTACATTAAATGTCATGATAAAATCCTAAATCAAGCATAAATGAAGACGGCATGCCCTTTTAGGGTGACGTTATCCCTTTTTAGGGCAACGCTGGCCTCCTGGAGCAAAACGTTAGGCCTCCTTGGGCCTCTAGAAGTTGCCACACGTGCCACAACTGCCTCCCAAAACCTCCACAAGCGTTAGAAGTGTCATGGTGACGTCATGGGCCTTCCAAGGCCAACGTCCTGGTGGAAAAGGCACAACCCCCTTGGGTAAGGCTTTGCCAAGCTGCCTCTGCTTGAACGTCCTCCTCCTCTCTAGTGCAAACCCTCTAATCTGTTTCTGCCCCCTGCTAGGGTCTCAACATCCATCTAGTCGGCTTTCAGCTCCATGGAGGTTCTAATTGATCATCTCCCCATGTGTACCTGTCCATAATGGTACCAATCCATCGGGTATTGTCCTGCACATCAACAGATACGCCCTCCATGGGCTCATAAGTCATAGGGATCATAGCAATATCAATCACATCTAATCATCAAGTTTATTAAACATGTGCATAAAACCCCTTTTACTCAGTCAAGTGCTCAAAGACATTATACTAATCTGCAAGCCAAGTTTGGAGGAAGTGACATGGCGTCTTATTGGGCTAATGCTCACTGGAAGTGGGGTGTTTTTGGGAGAAATCAAATCCAATCCATGTGAGTGGATGAGGTGGTAAGGGGTGTCTAGATAAGGGGTGCAGTGATAGAAAGGAAATGCATGTCCTACCTGTGGGTGCCTTTGTAGAAGGTGAGCTGCACCTGTCATGGATGCAAATGTTTCCAAGCCCATTCATGCTTTTTATCTTTGTTCTTATTGATTTTTCTTCATGAAGCTAGTCAGGGGACACTGCCCTGGCATGGTGACCAGTGGTGGCAATGTTACCCACAAGAATTTCATGGAAATGATAAGGCTGGCTCGTGATGAGACCCCCTTTCTCTTGGCTATGCCACCAAGAGCCATTACCCTGGCGTGGTGACCAACTGTTGGTAGTGTCATATCGCTACATGCCCATGGACCTAATAGGTTGGCTTGTGATGAGACCCCCTATCCTCTAACTAGGTCTTGTTTTTTATTATTTTTATATAGGCCCCTTTGTTTCTTGCTGATAAGCCTTTAACTTCTTTCTTGGGGATCCTTGGGCGAAGCATCTCGAGGTTTCATTCTTTGGCTTCTATCTTTTGCCCGCTGCTTTTACCCTCTGGGCCTTTAGCCCCTTCTTCCCACAAGGTAAGGTGCAACCCTTAAATATTTGGCCAACCCAATGTCTTGACCAATGCAATGGGATGGATGAGCAGGAGAAAGATGGAAAGTGGTAAGTATGGTGGGAGTGAACGATGGCTTCTCATGAATCCCCCCAGTGGCAACTCAAAACCTATGGGCACAAGCTTACTAGGGCATCCTGTCATTCCCCCCAGATATGGTCAAGTGGATAGGCATACGATCCAAGCACCTGTTAGAAACAAAAACAATCAAATGCACATATTCAAAGGTTTTGAGGATCAGAGTGACACGTACCATGATACTCGGACTCATTACCTCATGGAGCAAGACCTATTTCTGCTACAGGACCAGGCGAAGGTGATGGATGTTGTTGCTGCTGACAAAGTGGAGGCGCTGAAGGAAGAAAAGATGGGCCCTCTAGGGCCATGCTCAAGTCGATCTGGCTCTCGGTACTCGATATCTAGGACCTGTGGGCCCCGAGACATAATCTCGTTAGCTATCCCTAAAGTGGGGGATAACAGTACTTATAAGGAGGTGCCAATGGAATTGGAAAGAATAACACATGAACTACAACGCTCTATTGATAAGACACAATTTGTCATGCAACACCATTTGGATGAGACATAAGAGCATATATCCATGGGACAGGTTGATCTCAAATCAGCTTTGACAACTATTGAACAAGGTCAGGAGCGCTTGGTTACTACATTGGAAGAAGGGCAGGACAGGATTGAACATCTTCTCATGCAGATGGTACATGGCAGGGAATCAAAGAATAATGAAGGGAATAACGAGGCTAGTGATTCTCAGGGACGAGAGAGGTATCACATAGAGACTAGTCACAGGGCCCACACTAAGGGGCAAAGTCTGTTTGGGGGCACAAACAATAGGGTACCAATGAGTAGCAGAGTCACGCCCAGGCCTTACATGCCAAGTTTCCTAGACACACAACAATAGGATCCCCATGTCCCAGGACGTTTGGAGGTAGAGGACAACTTTGAAGAATATGAGAGGGAGTATGCAGCATTGAGTGCAGGGTTCAAGATATATGTTTCTTTAGGAGAGTATCGTGGGATCAAATATAGAGGCAGGCCTAGAGAATTTCACAGAAATAATAATGATCTAGGGCGCAAGGTAGGGAAAATGGAGATTCCCACTTTTGATGGAGTAGCCAAATCTTTTGCAAAGGCATGGGTACATAAATTGAATGCCTATCTGTAGTTAAATCCCATGATGGAGATGGATTCCATCAAATTTTCCACCTTATACTTGGAAGGCAAGGCCCATGAGTGGTGGTACCACAGGATGACTACTTTGGGACATGAACACATTACTTCGTATGTAGATTTCACACAGAGGCTCATAGACAGGTTTGATCACGGATATCCAGAACTTCACTTCCGGGAAATCACACAACTTAGACAGACAGGATCAGTTGAGGCATTCATTGAAGAGTTTCAGAGGCTAGCAGTCATGGTTCCGAATGTGTCAGAATCCAGGTTGATGATGCTCTTTTTTGAGGGGATGATGGATCCATTGTGTGGATGGGTCAAGGATTTTAAGCCTACTACCCCTCAGGATGCGATTTGGAGGACTAGAGACTTGGAGAGGGAAACTTAAAAAAACAAGTTCGTTCCAAGGCCACCAATTGGTCCTGTTATCGCTCAGTTTGTAGGATAGGTTAAGTAGCTTGAAGGCAAGAGTCAAACTGGCGTAACAGGAGCTTCCCCACCCTGAATAGAAAGAGTCCCCCATCGAGGTGCCAAT
>SNQJ01S0226158.1:0-14633 GCA_010110895.2 Picea sitchensis | reverse complement strand
TTAGTTAATTAATTAGCCTTTTTACCTTTGAAAAGCTCCTTATCTGTCCTTGTGGCTTCCGTGGCCACTGAAAGTCACTTCTAGCCATCCCATCCTGTAGTGTTGCTCCTCCTAATTCCAATGAGCTATTACACTGAGAGGTTCCTCCAAGTAATGTGCCCAAAATGACCTCTTCAGTGAATTCCATTGACTTATAACTCAAAATAGTCAAAATCATGGAAATCGTCGGAATGCAACGAAACCAAAGACAACCTATGCTGAATGGATCATAATGATGGAATATGATCATCAATGCAATATGGACCCCACAATGCCTCTCAAATACCCCTGTACTCGCTCTAGCATCCATCTGGCTACTTTGGTCATCATAAATCTATGCCCTGTGATGATGTCCCAAAGTGGGGACATTACACATAGATTTGAGTCCCGCAACCACCCTCTCCTCTACCTTGGGTGTGAATTCATCTGCTTCGCAGGTGTTTCCTAAAGGGCCTGTAGTTAGGGTTTTTTTGGTGTGTCGTTGTAGCGTTGAACCCTAGGTCTGCCCCTGTGCCAACAAATGGTTTCGTTGTCGGGACATGAAACTATGATTGTTGGGAACTGAGGAAAAAGAAGCTCTATGTAAAGAGCTGACCTGAAACTGTGATTGCTCAAAACTGAAGAAAATAAATCTCTATGAGTAGATCTTTTGCTTTAGTGTGCAGTAGTCTACTTGAATTGTGAAGCTCTGTGCTAAGAAGAAAATTTAGATCTGAAGAAAAGAGGTAAGATCTTAAAGCTTTGTGCTTTGTTAAAGGTGAGAACGGTGAAACATTTTGATTAAAAAAGGTAAGATAAGTGGAAAATTTTGTTTCAAAAGTATGGATCTAGGTATGTTTGATAAATTTTGTCCAACCTTGAAAAGTAGGGCACAGTTAGAAGAAAGAAGATTTGATATGAGTAGATCTGATAAGAATCATGAAAGATATGTTTTTACTATGCATAGAAAGAATGTTTGGACTAAAAAATGGATGCAGGATCCTAGAAAGATTTTTTTGCAGGATAGCTTCTATGATCCTAGTGCACAGTACAGGAAAGGATGGGGATCATTTAGAAGAAAGAGAGGACTAACCCTTTGTTACAGTTGCAGAAGACCGGGACATATTGCTAAGGAATGCCCTGGTAAAATACCTAGTTGTATTTGTTGTCAAGCTATGGACCATGAAGTTTTGGATTTCCCTATAAAGATTGTTAAGGTTGAAAGAATGAATATGATACAAGAAAAACCTAAGGAAGTTCAAGAAACTAAGACCATGGCAGAACCCCAGGAAGAATCAGAGAATGTATTGCTATAGATGAAAGAAACCTTGAATGATCAAAAGAATGTAAACTTATCAGATATCTTCAAAGAAAAAGAGTACATAGAAACAAGAATAAGAGACTTCGAATTTGACTATGTTCTGGATGAGGAAACACAGGTGAATATCATGACAGAAAGAACTTGGGAAATTTTAGAAAATCCTGCTATGAGTCCTTCCTTGGGAGGAATAGGATTATTTAGAGGAAAGTTGATAAACCTATGTGGAAGACTCACCCAGATATCTATGAATGCTCATGGAACATCGACATAGGAATATTCTGAGGTTGTTAAATTTATTGAGAACAGTGCCCCGTTTTCTATGTTACCAAGAAAAACTTGGATTGAGAAGGATCAGACCAGACGAAAAGAAGAGGAAGCCTTTGAACATAAGAAGAAATAATTAAAAGATTTCATTACTAGGAGGATATCCCACTTGATTTAATAATAGGAGAACAGATCAAAGTCATTTAGAACTAGAAACTCGGATGTCAAAGTTGAAAGAACACACGAAGACTCGCCGAAGAGTGGACCACCTACCTCGGACAGAGAAGAAGTACTACTTTCTAACCCTATGAAAGAATCTCAACAGCGCAAAGTTACTATTCCAAAAGAACACAAGAATCAGAATGGAAAGAGGAATACCAAAATGAAGATCACCAGGAAGAAGTCTAGAAAGCTCAGTAAGAAGAAAGCAAATATAGAAAAGTTGCAGAAGGTTCCAGAGGGAACTTTGCAGAAAGAAGATTTGCAAAACTAGAACTTCATTGGGATATCATAACAACGCAACATGGCACTTCGCCATGGCGAAGCAATATAACCATTGAAGGCATTATGACCATTAGACCAACACTTCTGAATGGTTAAAACAACAGTTATTACCAGAAATCTCACCATCGAATCGTTGGGACCACACCACAACGGAAAGAACTGTATTGATGAAGGCCTCTTGTCCATTGGAGAGATTTGTTACATCGTTGTCTACTTATTCTGTCGACTATTTCACCGAGAACACTTTTGTGAATCGTATCAGAGAGAACTCATTACTACTGTGTTGTTTACTGATATTGACACATGTTCTATTGCATTGTGCATTCAGTCATTGACCTGAGTTATCCAATCTTGAGCATGCATTTCAAACGAGCTCAGAGAAATCGTTTGAAGAAGTTCTAATTGATCTAATGGACGAGAAATTGATGTTCGTAGGAATTCATGCCTCATTGATGCAAGGAGTGTAAGCCTCCCCGTCAACTGCTCGCGGATCTAGACCATCCTGACCTACAACAGAGAAGAGAACCAAGCATCGAGATGACTTGGCAAATGCTAATTTAGTCCCAACTATCCTACCCAACTACATCCCACCTTTGGTTGGTGCGGTGAGTCATGACAGTGTCCCAAGAGACTTTGATTATAAAATGGTTACTGTGTACCTCCCGAAGGGGATATGTGCATTTAGAATGCAACATGATAATATCACAAGGTTGAATTTCAGCGACTTCAACCTAAGGGACCGCAAGAACTACAACATACTCACTCCTTACAAGTATTTGACCAGGACGAAGGGGAAGAACTCAAAAATAACTCCCCAGCCATGGAATATGAACCTTGCACAGTCCACCCTCTTGAATGTGATGAATATTCCACACTTTGGAAGGCACCAAGAGGTTAATGTGTGTGTTAATCTCCTGTTATCATGTTACCATGGTGGCTATATATGGCTAGACAGACGCATCACAGTCGATCCAATGTTGATCCATAGGATCACCAGATTGAGCATGTAGGGACCCGACCCATAGGACTTCTACCCAGGGAAGGCTACATATCACCCATTGACATAGAATATCAAAGACACATATGGCAATGTAGAAAATGGGATGCGAGGCTACAAGGTAACTTCCATCTAGAATGGCGCAGTGGGCCTGGCCTGCTAGCTTATCGCAGGAAATCTCATGAGAAAGAACAGACCTACACAGGTCACATGATTCATTATTAACCTCATCAGGAGATGTGTAGAAGGACTCCAGATGAAATGGGTGAAGTACTTGGTCAACCAGTTGGAATTGGACTGTCGCAAAGCTTAGGATCAAGGATATGAGTTCCACTTTAGCTAGCTCCTGATCCTCATCGCATTTACTACTTGGGAGATGATGGAAGGTGCGACCTTCCTAGACATTGAGTCAATTGAGCCACTCATTGTGAAGTTCACCACGCTCTGGTACTCGAGCGATATGGGAAAATAGTGGAAGTTGAACATAGTATTCCACACATACTATCTCTAGTTGAAGAGAGCTATCGAGGTTTTCCCTCGCATGATGCTTAACACCTTGCACCGATTCATACCCCTCATGAAGTTTTGTGCAAATCGACACTTCATTTATATCATTTCATGCACAGATGAGCATAAAGAAGAGCTCCAGTCATACTACAAGCTCACAGAGGAGGACCTCGAAGAGATAACCAAGGATTGGTCTGCAGAGCTCCTCATCCCTGTTGACCCCATAGAAATGTCAGACCCTAAACTAATTGGCAGCCCGGAGACCACTCTCGAAGGACAGGATACACCTGGACCTAGCAAAAGGAAGAAGACCGAAGAGGTCCAAAACTTGAGCAGTGCATCCGAAGAAACTGCTTCAGAGTCACCTGGCAGAGGAGCAGGGATGATTTTAAGGATGGGAATTTGTTTTAAAATGTAAAAACCTTGGCGAATCTTACTAATCCTTCATATGCCAACTATAAATGTTTGGCGATATTTTTGTAAAAATATTCAAATTTATAAGGATTTTATATAGTTTTTATAAACAATTTGCGATTTTTAAGGTAAAATAATTTTATCCTATAGAATTTGGGCGAATCATTTTTAAAATAGCGAATCTCATTTTTGGAAAAACCATGGAAAATTAGCCCATGAGTGAAATTTAGCCCCTAAAATCATCTATGCAGAGGAGGTGATGACGAAGTAGATAAAGAAGAGACCAATGGAAAATAATATTAGTAGAAGCAAGGTGAAGTAACAACGCCTAGGGATCTTGTGGATGAGACTGATCCCTCTAAGAAAAGGAAGGTTTCTCCCACAAAACCTACTTCCCGAAATACATCCAGAGCCACCATGACTATAATGCAGACTGTGCTCATGGTCGATGACTTCAAATTCATCATCGCAGTCGTATCAGATGCTTCGCAAGACATTATGCAGAACAGAGAAGCCAAGCAAGCAGACATGTATGATAAAATTGAGGTAGAATTCAGAGGGGTACAATAGACCCTTCAATATAGCCGCGCAGTGTCCATTGCACCCCTGCCATCAGAAGAACCAGAGTTGGGAGATGAGCCGGCCCAATTTCCCAGATTATCTTATGTGACTAAAGCTCGCCTTCGTCAAGTGAAAGATGAGAAATAATAGGCCACAACGGCCCTGAAACAAGCCCAAGAGTAAAAGGTAGAGCAATGTTGGGTTGCACAAAAGAAGAATGATGACCTTCAAATAAAGTTTGTAGATGAGAAAGCACAAATCAAGCAAGAAAAATAGCAGTTGCTCGCAAAACAGCTCGGAGTCAAAGAAGCAGTCGACAGAGAACTTCGCTCTGTGATAGGCTTAGAGCCAAAGGAAGAAGACCCAATGGAGAATAAAGTAGCGCAGTTATTGGCACAGGGGAAGACCCAGGGTTTAGCACTCAAGAGCGCACAAACAAAACCCTAACTACCATCCCTTTCGGCAACACCTGTGAAGAAGATGAGGCAACACCTGTGAAGAAGATGAAGTCTCACCCGAGGTAGAGGCAGGGGTGGTTGCAGGACTCAGATGTCTGCAACCTTAGTTGGGACACAGATATGTGATTATGTCTTTTACAAGGCACTTAGCATAGATCCTTTATCAATATTTAACCTAACTAGTACTTCGCAGATAGCACAGAGCATCGCAGTGAATACTTATACTAAAGATGATTCAGTACTTAGCCACGGGAATATAGGTTAGATTCAACAGATCAAGCACTAATCATATTATATATCAGATCTAACATTCATTCATATATCATTAGCACGGAGCATAACTATATCTACTTAATCACATCAGGCACTTAGCCAAGAAAGAGATAAAACACATTAGAGTGAAGCACAAAGAAGTATACACACAGTTACCGTGGTTCACCCCCACCCTGGGGATACGTCCACAAAGTCTTCTTTATATTATCTTGGTCAAGTAGTTACAACACAGAGCTTCAATCACCCTTACTTCGCACATGATAGAAGATCTACATAGCTCGCTAGATCCTTATTCCTTGCTCTTCAACACAAGACTACAACAACTTGCACATAGCTTACCGATCTCATGCACAGATCACTCTAAGATACATCTGATCACACAGATCCAGTTACTAGCACTAAGCTTTCAACTATGCATCACATAGATGTACTACATTACTATCATCCCTACTATTCTCCTCTATTTACATTGCCTATTTATAGATTACAAAATGGGCCTGAGCATGGGTAAACCCATGGGCCGACATCCCTTTCCCATTACATCAACTCAAAACACTAAAATGGACCGAAAAATAGGTCTTTCTTCCTTAATTTCCACTTCGCATTGTGCTCCTTCCTTGGCAAGTTGTCGTAGTCCCAAAAGTGGTCAAATATGACCAAGTATTCTTCAAAACTTGGTCAAGGGCCAACAAGCCCCCAACACTCACATGTGACTCATCTCGAGTCACCAAGGTCTGACCATTTATGCTTCGAACGCCTCGAGCTTGGCTAGATCTACTTCGACTTGCTGCAGTGCGACAACCTCTTGTTCAGTAAATTCCTGGATTATTGTGTCATCGAGCGATCCTTCCAGGTGTTTTTCTACAGTAATGACACCCTGTTCGAGTTTAGCTCCCTGGATTTCAAGTTCGACGAGCAGTTGGCATGCCTTCTCTTGGAGTGGTTGCAGTCGTTGAGAGACTTCCATTACTTTAGTTTGCAGCATGTGTACTTGTTTTTGGGTTTTGCATTATTATGCGAACCTCTTCATTATTTCGACTGGGGTCACAGACTTCAGCTACGCTTGTAGCACATCTGCATGTTGCTTTGCTTCTTGGAGATGTGCCTCCAATGTCTACAATTCTGGATTCTCTATGAGGGTTTCATAAGTCGGGGCACTTCTAGTGCCTAGCTGCCTATATTCCAAAGCCAAAGTTTTTAATCGGTTGACTGTGCTTCGAGCAGTGGCCTCTCTTAGATATATTATCTCTTAGGGTGTCTCATGCACGATGCGAAGCTCCAGATCCATGATGCATTTTTGAAGTTGTTGGAATACTTCTTCCAGTTGGGTCACCTATTGTGGGAGATGGTCTCCCATCTTCACTTCTATGATCGTCATAGAGCGCAGTGCTTTGTGAACTCTTTCCTGTACTTCAAGTTGCTCTGCTAGTAATTGGTCCTTGCTCTGCTGTAACTATGCTTTTTCCTCCTCCCACTTTACTTATAAGGAAAGATGCTCCTATTCTGCCTTCCTCTATTTCTCTTCATGTGCGCATTCTGGATGGCTTGCGCTATGTCTTGTTGAGCTCGTCGAAGGTGAGCTTCAACTTTTTCGGCGATATGGCATAACTGTGTGGGCTCATCGCTTGTTCCTAATATTTCCATTGTTAAGGGTGTCGTAGAAACTGCTTGGCTAGGCTGGAGTGCCTGTTGCACTTCTTTGAGTTCTCCCTTGATCCAGTGGAATAGCTCCTCCTTCTTTGCTTCTTACTTTTCTGTGAGCTCTAGTGAAACATCATTTAGTGCAGTAATTAAGAAGTCGAAATCATCCGGGGTAATGGTATTTTTAAGAGTGGTCCGGGTGGCCTTAGATTTCTTTTGGGATGAGGGATTTGGTGGGGTAATATTCCTTTTCTTGGAGGGATCTTCCTCGTCTCTCGGTGGAGTAACCTCACCTTTTATATGTTCAACTTTTGTGCCCCCTAGTTCTTCGTCATCACCTCCCTTAGAAGGTGAGAGTGAAGCAGTCTTCATGGATGTGCTATGGATATTTTGAACTTCCACATCCTTCTTAGTCTTGCGCGGTCCTGGTGTATCCGACATAGCTTCAGGGATATCTATGTCGTACATCTCTGTGGGGTCTGCTACAACAAGGAGGTCTACCGACCATTCCTTGGTAATCTCCTCCAAGTCATCTTCTGTCAGCTTGTAATATGACTGGATTTGTTGTTTGTGCTCATCTGCATGCACTGTGATGTAGGTGCAGTGACGATCTGCGTTGAATTTCATCAAAGGTCTAAACCTATGAAGTGTGTTGGGTGTGATGAGTGGTTGACTGTGCAAGGTTATGGGGCCATTGTTGTGGTTCAATATTGGGGTTCTTTCCTTTTGTAATAGTCAAGTACTTGTGTGGGGCTAGCATACTATATACCTTGTGATCTCCAAGGTTGAAATCACTAAATTTCAGCGCGGTGAGCTTCTCCTGGTCAGCATGAACTACGCGCACCCCTTTCAGGAGGTACGCAGTGACTACAACATAGTCAAAGTCTCTAGGTACAGTGTCTCGATTCAATATTCCTCTTATTGGTGGGATATATTTAAGCAAGATGTTTGGGATCATTTTCATAGTGGTGAAGTCATTTCTGAACTTAGATCACCTTTTCGAAGGCGGTCGGGATGGTCCTGCTCAAGCAGTGGAGGGGGAAGCTAGAAGTGCTCCCCAGGCTGATGCCTATACACCTATAGACATTCTTCATTTTGACATGACTCTCACAGTCATTAAATCAATTAGAACTTCTTCAACAATTTTCTCAGCAGCGTTGAGCTCGTCCGACATACAAACCTGGGTTAGCTGGCTCGGGTGCAAAAGGAATTCAAAGACTACAACGAATAGTAATGAAATTATCTCAGGGTAAGTAAATCTCAGGGTTTGCGCTCAAATTATCAGTTAGAAAAAAGTATTCTCAGTGTGTGGTGTGATGGGTTAAGTAGGAAATATCAACAACAGTCTTCTTGCAACGAACATGGGGCCTTCATTAACTTCATTCTATCCATTCTGGTGCTATCCAATGGTCTAGTGGTAACCCGTAACTTTTTTTCGATCCGTTCAGAGCGGCAATCAAATGGTTATATCAGTTCCAATGACTATATTGATTCGTCATGGCGAAGTACTCTATGTCGTTGTTCTTATATCTCGGAAAAGCTCCAATTCTGCAATTCTTCTTGCTGCAAAGTGTCCTCTAGAACCTCTTGTAACCTTACAGTATTAGCCCTTTTATTTCTTAACTTCCTAGCCTTCTTCCCAATGATATTTGTCTCAGTAATTCTTTTACCATTCTGATGTTTATCTTCTGTGGTCTTAGTTACTTCGCATTGTTGAAAGTCTTTCCTAGGGTTCCTTGATAATACTACTTCTGTATTAAAGATAGGTAACTCAATCTTCTGTGGATCCTCAAGTGTTCTCTTAGCTTCGACATCGTAGTTTCTAATATTAAATATCTGCGATCTACTCTTTTGTTCTTCAATTAAGTGGGTGATCCTTCTGTTCATAAAGTCTTTTAACTCTTTCTTCTTCTGTTCCAAAACTTTTTCTTCTTCTTTTCATCTAGCTTGTTCTCTATCAATCCAAGGTTTTCCTATGAGCATGGTAAACGGGGCATTGTCTTCAACAAATTTTATGATCTCAAAGTCTTCCTCTGTCGAAGTTCCATTGACATTCATAGGTATCCAACTGAGCCTTCCACATAGGTTTACTATCTTTCCTCTGAAGAAACTTGTTCCTCCTAGGGAAGGGACCATGGCAGGATTTCCTATAGCTTCCCAAGTTCTTTCTGGAATAATGTTCACTTTTGTTTCTTCATCAAGAGTATAGTCAATGTCAAATCCCCCTATTCTTTCTTCGATTTTCTCCTTTTCTTTGAAGATCTCTGGTATCCTAACATGTCGGTGGTCATTCAAGGTATCTTTCGTCTGTAGAAATATATTTTCTGATTCTTTCTGGGTTTCTGCTATAATCTTGGTCTCTTTATCTCCTTCAGGATTTTCTTGCTCCATATTCAACTTCTCAAGCCTAGCAATCATTCTAGGGAAATCCAATACTTCATGGTCCATGGCCTTAAAATAGAGGCAACTAGGTATTCTCCGAAGGCATTCCTTAGCAAGATGTCCCGGTCTTCTGCAACTATAACAAAGGGTTAATCCTCTCTTTCGTTTAGATGTTCCCCAACTACTTTTGTACTGCGCACCAGGATCATGGTGTCTAGCTTGCAAAAAAATCTTTCTAGGATCCTGCATCCACTTATTAGTCCAAACATTCTTTCGATGAATAGGTATAACATATCTCTCACTATACTTATCAAATCTATTCGTATCAAACTTTATTTCATCTATTAATGCCCTAGTTTTGAATATAGGACAGAATCTATCAAACATACCTAGATCCATGCTTTAGAAACAAAAAATTTCACTTATCTTACTTCTACAGAGAAAAAATCTTTCAAATCTAAAAAATTTGACTATTCTTACCATTATCAGAGCATAGAGCTTACATATCTTACCTCTTTTCTACAGATCTGACCTTTTTCCTTCATAAATTTTCCACTTTTACTTTTCTTAAAGCATAGAGCATTCAGATATCGCTTATTTTCTTCTGTATCAACCTCTTTCTTGCATATCTGACCTTTCCCCTTCAGATCTGACCTCTTTTTCTGCAGATCTGACCTTTTCCCTTCAGATCCGACCTCTTTTTCTTGGCACAAAGATTTGTAGGTCAAGTAGAATACTGTGCACTAGGGAAACATATCTACACATAGAGCTTAGTTGGTACAAATATTTTTCTTCTTTTGTTCCCAGCAATCATAGTTCATGTCCTAGCAATGGAACCATTTGTTGGCATAGGGGCAGACCTAGGGTTCAACGCTCAAGAGAGAACCAACAAAACCCTAACTACCGACCCTTTCTGCAACACCTACGAAGCAGATGAAGTCTCACCCGATGTAGAGGCATGGGTGGTTGCAGGACTCAGATGTTTGCAACCTTAGCTGGGACACAGATCTGTGATTATATCTTTTATAGGACACTTAGCATGGATCCTTTATCAATATTTAACCCATCTGGTACTTCGCAGATAGAACAGAGCATCGCAGTGAATACTTATACTAAAGATGATTCAATACTTAGCCACATGAATATAGGTTAGATTCAATAGATCAAGCACTAAGAATATTATATATCAGATCTAACATTCCTTCATATATCATCATCATAGAGCATAACTAGATCGACTTAATCACATCAAGCACTTAGACAAGAAAGAGATAAAACACATTAGATCGAAGAACAAAGCACTATACACATAGTTATCATGGTTCACCCCCACCTTGGGGATACGTCCACAAAGTCTTCTTTATATTATCTTGGTCAAGCAATTACAGCACAGAGCTTCAATGACCTTTACTTCGCACAAGACAGAAGATCTGCGTAGCTCGCTAGATCCTTCTTCCTTTCTCTTCGGCACAAGACTACAACAACTTGCACATAGATTTTTGATCTCATGCACAGAGCACTCTAAGATACATCTGATCACACGAATCTGGTTACTAGCACTAATCTTTCAGCTATACATCACATAGATGCACTACATTACTATCATCCCTAATATTATCCTTTATTTACATTGCCTATTTATATATTACAAAATGGGCCTAAGCATGGGTAAACCCATGAGCCGACATCACTTTCCCGTTACATGAACCCAAAACCCTAAAATGGACCCAAAAATAGGTCTTGCTTCCTTAATTTCCGCTTCACCTTGCGCTCCTTATTTCGCAGGTTGTCGTAGTCCCAAAAGTGGTCAAATATGACCAAGTATTCTTAAAAAATTGGTTAAGGGCCAGTAGGCCCCCAAAATGCACCTGTGACTTGTCCTGAGTCACTCAGGTCTAACCAATTCTGCTTCGAATGCCTCAAGCTTGGCTCGAGCTTCTTCGACATGCTGCAGTGCGACAGCCTCTTGTTTAGTAAATTCTTGGATTACTGTGTCATTGAGCGGTCCTTGTAGGTGTTGTTCTGTAGTGATGACACCTTGTTTGAGTTCATCTCCCTGGCCTTCAAGTTCGGTGAGAAGTTGGCATGCCTTCTCTTGGAGTGGTTGCAGTCGTTGAGAGACTTCCATTACTTTACTTTGCAGCGTGTGTACTTGTTGTTGGGTTGTGCCTTGTTCTGCGAACCTCTTCATTCTTTTGACTAGGGTCAAGGACTTCAGCTGCACTTGTAGAACATCTTCATGCTGCTTTGCTTCTTGGAGTTGTGCCTCCAATGTGTGCAATTTTGGATTCTCTGCGAGGGTTTCATAAGTCTGGGCACTTCTAGTGCTTAGCTGGCTATATTCTAAAGACAAAGTTTTTAATCGGTTGATTGTGCTTCGAGAAGTGACCTCTCTTAGATCTATTATCTCTTAGGGTGTCTTAGGCACGGTGTGAAGCTCCAGATCTATGATGTACTATTGAAGTTGTTGGATTACTTCTTCCAGTTAGGTCACCTGTTGTGGGAGACGGTCTTCCATCTTCACTTCTATGATCATCATAGAGTGCAGTGCTTTGTGAACTCTTTCATGTACTTCAAGTTTCTCTGCTAGCAACTGGTCCTTGCTCTGTTGTAACTGTGCTTTTTTCTCCTCCCACTTCGCTTGTAAGGCAAGTTGCTCATGTTCTTGCTTCCTCTGTTTCTCTTCATGTGCACTTTGTTCTTGCACCAAAGTCTGGGTGGCTTGCACTATGTCTTCTTGAGCTCGTCAAAGGTGAGCTTCGAATTTTTTGGCGATCTGGCATAATTGTGTGGGCTCATCGCCTGTTCCTAATATTTCCATTGTTAAGGGCACTGTAGAAACTTCTTGGTTGGGTCAGAGTGCCTTCTTCACTTCTTTGAGTTTGCCCATGATCTGGCAGAATATCTCCTCCTATTTTTCTTCTTTATTTTCTACGAGCTCTAGTGAAACATCATTCAGTGCATCAATTAAGAAGTCGAAATCATCCAGGGTAAGGGTAGTTTTAAGCATGGTCCGGGTGGCCTTAGATTTCTTTTAGGATGAGGGATTTGGTGGGGTAATATTCCTTTTCTTGGAGGGATCTTCCTCATCTCTCAGAGGAGTAACCTCGCCTTTTCTCTGTTCAAATTTTGTGCCCCTTGGGGCTACGTCCACAAAGTCTTCTTTATATTATCTTGGTCAAGCAGTTACAGCACAGAGCTTCAATGACCCTTACTTCGCACAGAACAGAAGATCTGCACAGCTTGCTAGATCCTTCTTCCTTTCTCTTCAGAACAAGACTACAACAACTTGCACATATCTTTTCGATCTCATGCACAGATCACTCTAAGATACGTCTGATCACACAGATCCAGTTACTAGCACTAAAATTCCAGCTATACATCACATAGATGTACTACATTACTATCATCCCTACTATTCTCCTCTATTTACATTGCCTATTTATAGGTTACAAAATGGGCCTAAGCATGGGTAAACCCACAGGCCGACATCCCTTTCCCGTTACATCAACCCAAAACCCTAAAATGGACCCAAAAATAGGTCTTGCTTCCTTAATTTCTACTTCGCGTTGCGCTCCTTCCTTGGCAAGATGTCGTAGTCCCAAAAGTGGTCAAATATGACCAAATATTCTTCAAAACTTGGTCAAGGGCCAACAATAGCTCGTGGAAGCCATCTAGTAGCTTCAACAAAGAATAGCAGACTTAGAGCTACGATCGTAGTGCCTAGACTTATGAGCGACTCACTGAGGATCCTAAATTGAAGGCACTAGAGTCACAGCTCCAAGAGGCAAAGAAGCAAGCAGAAATAGTACAGGCACAATTGAAGCCCTTGTCAGCAGTTGAGAGGATGAAGTGATCCCAAGAATAGTGTATTTCTCAACAATAGGTCCACACCATTCAGAGAAAAGTCATGGAAGTGACTTAGAGGCTGCAACCAATTCAGGACGAGGCTTGCCAACTATTCGTGGATATTAAAGGCCGAGGAGAAAAACTAGAGAACGTCATCACTACAGTCGAACAGTGCTTAAACGGACCTGTCAACGAAGTAGTTATTAAACAGTTCACTGAGAAGGAGGCCTTGGCACAGCAATAGGTAGAATAAGATCGAAGCCTTTGAAGCAAAGATACCTAGATCAGAGTGACTCAAGATGAGTCACAGGTGAGTGTTGGGGGCATGTTGGCCCTTGACCAAGTTTTGAGGATCCTTGGTCATGTTTGACCTATTTTTGGGACTTCGACAAGCTGTCGAAGGTGGAGCGCAAGTCGAAGAGGAGATCACGGGATCTTGGCCTCTTTTTAGGGATTTTTTGGTTTTAAGCTTATGTAACGGGTATGGGGATGTTGGCCCATGTGTTTACCCATGTTTAGGCCCTTTTTGTAATGTATAAATAAGTATATAGGCGATGAAAGAAGAAGTAACAAGACCTAGAAGATCTAAGTGGTGTTGTGCTAAGTGTAAGAGATAGATGTAAATGCTTTTTGCATGTTGTGTTGAACACTTGCAGAGCTAAGTGAAAGTGGATGTAAGAATCTTGTGTAGATTGTAAGAGGGATTTGTGCTATAACCCAGCTCAGGGAAGGAGGATCTGGCGAAGTGTGCGCAGATCTCTTGTCCTATGCGGAGTAGGATTTTGTGGCTCTATGCATGTAGATGATTGACGAAAGACAATAAAGAGAAGAAGAGTTGGTGGACATAGCCTGAGGCTGGGGGTGAACCATGTATATCCTGTGTTATGGTTTCTTTGTGCATTATGGTTTTTATATTGTTCATATGATTTATTCTTTGTGCTATCATGGAATGATTTTAGACATGTAGAAAGCTATCATGGATTGGAAAAAATTTAGACAAGCTAAAGGGAAAAGTGTGAAAACCATGTTTCTTCATGTCCTCTTGAGTTTTGGATTCCCACCAAATGAGTGATGCACTTTCCAATCTAAGAGAAGCAAGTTGAATCTTAGTTTCATCATCTTTGATTCTTTGTATCCTACAATACACTTCAATTTGACGAATCCAATTATCCAATTTCTCAGCATTTACCTCTCCATTGTACATAGGCAATTCAAACTTAATATAAACCTTAAGAAAAGGAGTTTGTGGAGTCATTTTACCATGTTCTTTTGGAGAATTTGGGTATGGTTGTGAAATGGTGGAAGAATTGGAATATGGAGGTGAAGGAGGTGGAGTATCACCATTCCCTCCATTTCCTTTTGGAATTTTATCACCACTATCTTCATTACCTCTTGGAGGATTTGAGATTTCACCTTGCAACCTTGCATTCCTTTCTTCAAATAA
>SNQJ01S0226157.1:9634-24267 GCA_010110895.2 Picea sitchensis | reverse complement strand
TCCATAGTCCTTGGCCAGTCCAGTTATATTTACAATCTGGGGGAAACAGGGTGTTACAGGCGGGGACCAACAGTTCTTTCTCTGCAATCTAGCTTTCTTCTAATATCAATCAGGGGGCGCTTAGAGGCATGAAAGCCCTTGCAAGGGCTAAATCATGATCCTACTCTCTCTCTATATCATAGGGGTAGGAGGACCCTTAAAATTGGCCTCCCTGAGAAGACTTATCTCTAAAACATCTCCTAATATAATCTTCCTACAAGAAACTTTGGTGGCTGCGGAAAAGGCAAGAAACTTTATGTATACTCTCAGAACCGAGTGGATGATTTGTGTAGTAAGTTCTGTGGGGACGTCTGGTGGTCTCTTGGTGTCTTGGGATCCAAAATTCTTTGATTTAGTGCATGTCCTAAGCTGTAGTGGTATTTTTTTGTCAGGTTCAAGCTTAATGGATAAAATGAAGGTTTCCTTTCTGAACGTTTACGACCCCTGTCAAGATCACAAGATTTTCTGGGGAAAATTGGATGGTAGGGGCTTGTTATCTCATGATGATTTGATAATGGCAAGAGATGTGAATTTCACGACAACTTCAGAGGAGGTTTGGGGGGCAACAAATTTGGTAGACTCTTTGGTGGCCTTTTTAAGTCAGTTTTTATAAAAAATAAGCTAGTGGACGTTTTCCCTGCCGAGGTGTTTCCTACGTGGCGTAATGGCAGGTCCAAAGTTGATGGAATTGCAAAAAGGCTAGATCGAATCTATGTTATAGAGTATCTTATCATGTCATCTATGAGATACAGAACTTGGGTGGAATATCCCTATATTTCTGATCATGCTCCAATACTTCTTCAAATGGGCTCTGGAATGTCGACAGTCGCACATCCTTTCAAGCTAAACCTAGCCTAGCTGCATGAAGAATCCTTTGCCAATATGGTTCGGGAAGTGTGGAATGATTTACAGTTTCAACATGTAGTGGGAGCACAAAGGAGATTAGTAGAGAGACTTACATTTCTAAAATCTCGAGTTAAGTTCTGGTATAAGGAAAAACATTTACAGGATCAATTAGATCTGGATAAGATTGAAGATGCTTTAATTAATATCTATAAACATAAGACTCAGGGTTTACGTAGGGATGATTTTGAACGACAATTGATGTTACTTGAGGCAGAGCGCAAAAAAATCTCGTTGGATGAGGAAGAGCGATGGCGACAAAAGAGTAGGGCTATATGGATTAAAAGTGGAGATAAGAACATGGATTTTTTCCATCGTTTTGCAAGCTACGGGAGAAATAAAAAGCGCATCTAGGAGATAAAGGATGAAGCGGTTCAGCTTCATACATGCTAGGAGGCCATAAAGGATGAAGCGGTTCGGCTTCATACATGCTAGGAGGCCATAAAGGATGAAGCGACCAACTTTTTTAAATCTTTCTTTCATGTTACGGGACAAAATTTCATTGGGGAGCAAATTGCTACAGTAAGGTTGTTTTCTAGATTTGTTAGTGAGGAAGATGTTGTAAATCTTGAAAAGCCATGTAGCAATGAGGAAATACTAGAGGTTCTAAAAGGCTTTGCAAAGGACAAAAGTCCAGGGCCGAATGGCTGGACTGTAGAATTTTTTTTACATTTCTTTGAGTTGGTTGGACAGGACTTGATTGATGTACTGGAGGAAACAAGACTTAGAGGCGAGGTAATTAGATCGATTAATTCCACTTTTTTAGCATTGATCCCAAAAGTCAATAGTCCCAACACTTTTAGTGATTTCCGTCCAATTGCATTATGCAACTTATGTTACAAGATCATTGCAAAAGTTATAGCGAGGAGAATCAGGCCCATTCTCTCCCATTCATTGTCTAAGGAACAACTAGGCTTTCTTAAGGAAAGACAAATTTTAGATGTTATTGGCACTGCTCAGGAGTGTCTGCAGAGTATAAAAGAAAAAAAAATCCAAGCAATTATTTTGAAGCTAGATCTAAAAAAGGCCCATGACTGCACAAATTGAGATTTTTTTGCGATTAACACTACTACAATGTGGTTTTGGACTTCCCACAACAAATTGGACTATGGGTTGTGTCTCTACAACTCACGCCATTTTGATAAATGGAGAGGCAACAAATTTCTTCCAGAGAAGTAGAGGACTTAGACAAAGTTGTCCGTTGTCGCCACTCCTTTTCATACTTGTGATGGAAGGACTCAATCTTTCACTAAACAAAGGAAAAGTGGATGGAGTATTGACGAGGATAAAGGTTTCTAGATTATTAAAGGTCCTTCACCTGCTCTTCGTGGATGACGTTCTTATAATGTCAAAAGCGTTAGTGACAGAGTGGGTAGAAATCAATAACATCCTTTGTGTATTTTTCCAAGCGTCAGGCTTGGTGATAAATGTTCAAAATTCTGCCTTCCTCCATTCTGGAGCTCAACGAGAAACTCTAGATTTTTAAAAGACTTATATATTTACACCTTTAAAGAGCTATCGGAAGGATTTAGATACCTGGGATATTTTTTAAAACCAGATAGTTATAAGGCGGAGGATTGACAGTGGCTCATCAAAAAGTATGAAACCAAATTAGTCACTGGTGTAATAGATGGCTATGCATGGGGGGCCGGTATGTGTTGATAAAAGTTGTCTTAGAGAGCTAGCTAATCTATTGGATGGCTTTAGCTCATGTCCCGATTTCAGTTCTTAATAGGATTCACAAATTGGTTTTTTCCTTCTTTTGGTCAGGAAACAAGCAAAAGCAAAGCTTTCATTTATGCAATTGGGAGACAATTTCGAAGCCAAAATTTATGGAGGGTGGGGTCTAAGAAATATCTACGTTTTCTATAGGGCTATGGCGACTAATACTCTGTGGAGAGTATTGATGAAGAACGACATCTGGCACTGGGTGATAAAAGATAAGTACTTACCACATGGATATGTGTTGACCTGGTTAAGATCGACCTCTTCGATCACGCCCCACAGTTCCCAGACTTGGAAAAATATTCTTAACACTTTACCTATGATTTTACATTGGTTGGCCTGGAATCTGGGTTCGGGACACTCCATTTTAATTGGGAAGGATGTAATTTTGGGTATGGGGAAGGACTCCATATTATCAAACGAGCTGGTCCTTTTACTTAATCAATTTGTTTTTTTTTTATCTTTTGTATTAAGCAAGACATGCTCTTCCACGGGGTTCGATTTGCACAAACTGGTTAGATAGTGCAGATTTGGGGTTGCAAGGAGAATTAGCAGCAAAATGGGAGATATACAGAAGGAACATGATTGGATCAGGGATTTAGCTCTTGGAGAGACCGAATGAATTACAGTGGACTGGTGGTGATAATTCAGGGAAACTCTTTGTCAAAAATGTGTATAACGCCCTTGCCACAAAACTGTGGAAATTTAAAATTGGCAGATGGAGGAGAAAACTATGGAGTTGGGACTGTCCACCAAAGATCAAATTATTCGCCTGGTTGTGGTTGAAAATAAAATTCTAACATGGAAAAATCTTCAAAAAATAGGTTGGAAGGGGCCAGGGATTTGCCATCTTTGCAAAGGAAAGAGGGAATCTGGTAAACATCTCTTTGTAACTTGTACTTACACGATTTCAGTTTGGGAAAGAGTTAAAATTGCTCTAAATCTCACATTTGGATGGAATGGCCATTCGGTGAACGAGTGCTTTGAAAATTGGGCTAAACAAAACTTTACATTTCCAACTCTCCTAGCCTTTATTTGTTGGTTAATTTGGCTTGATAGAAATGAGACTATCTTTGAGTCAGGGACCCCTTCCATTCAGAAGATAGTTTTCCTAACTTTAGGGGTTGCTGAAAATCACAGGAAAAAGGAAAAAGTATATCTTCCTAGAATATCAACCTCTGAAATTCCTGAAGATAAAGTCATTGGGTGGTTCGATGGGGCAACACAACATAATGGAGAACAAAGTGGGGCAAGTGGAGTACTGAAGATCAATGAGTACATGACTTATAGATGGAATTTAAATTGTGGAAGAGGAACAAATACAAGGGTTGAGCTTATGGGAGTTTGGACAACTCTAATTCTGGCTTCTAGGCTTTCAATTTCAGATTTACATCTTCTAGGGGACTAAAAAATAGTCATTGATTGGCTCAATAGGAAATGAGCATTTCAGGTTGTTACATTAGATGGTTGGAAGGATCGGATAAATGAACTTCTCAATCACTTCATGTTACATTAGATGGTTGGAAGGATCGGATAAATGAACTTCTCAATCACTTCAAGAACATATCCTCTGCACACATATTTAGGGAAGAGAATCAAGAGGCTTTTGCATTACACATCAAATCAGCTCTAAAAACTCTTCCAGTGGAGAATTGCCATAATCATGGGAAGGTGGATATGAGGGCCCTACTCTTTTTTTAAACATGTATTAGTAGCTTACAGGGGAAGTAAGTTTTTGTCTCCTAGTGCAAAGATGGAGGTCTTAATAGCTATAGTATTCAGCTTTGTATGAAATACACTTTACTTTTTAGAAATTGTCTCTTTTGGACCCATAGGAGGTAACACACCCACTATCATATTTAAAAAATTCGAAACTAATCTCCCATGTATGCATGAAAATCTTCCTAAACTCGCAGATTAGCCAAATACCAACTCCGGGTTCGCGCCTGAATTCGGGGTTTCTAGTGTCAGATTCATTCACCATGACTCTCAAGGGATTCCCTCGGGAATTCGACGCCCCTCACGCAAGATAGTTCTTCGTTCCATTCTCGATTCCATTGTGACTCGCTATCATATGTTCGCGAAATTTTACAATACCCATCTGGTTTTTCCTCGGTTTATGATGTCGCTGGATGATCGATCTTCAGAATTCCGAATCGATTCCTCACGCCACTGGCGTTGACTCACCTGGCTTCGCTTGGCCTTTCGGACACTGCCCTTTGCTCGTGTCTATGGTCCCACTTCTATGATGGTATGGAGGACACTGCTCCCCACTGGAATGCGACTGTGGACTGCCGATTGATTTTCGCTGATTTCCTCGTCAGAGTTTCGTTACCGAGTCCCGAAATGTCGAACCCCAAACTCTTCAATATCTTTGGACACGCGTCCTTCAGATTAAAGGTCTTGATCGCGTTGGGAAATCGTGGATTGCGATTTCTATATGCAAGAGTTCCTCGCCTTTGGGAAAACCCGGCGTTCCAATGCCGCATCATTTCGCATCTCCGCCATCGGCCCTACCAAGATCCATCATTGAGATCCTTTTTCGATATCACACTTATCCTCGCTCGAAGTCTCTCATTCCTCTAAATTCCTCGACATCGCGTCAAACGCTAATGGCGCTTGATCTTCTAACACCGGTCCTTCCTACGGACTATCCATCTCATCGCCGCTTCTGCAGACTTGAGTGGCCCCGATTCCGGACTCTTCGAGATCTCTTGCCACGTGTTCCTGTTGAGATCAACGGCTGAGATTTTTTGTCGGAGTTTCGAGGCTTAAGATGTCTCGGTTCTCTCGACCTGTAAAAAACCCCAATGCCTCCAAAATACCGATGACTCCTCAGAGTGTTGAAACGTGTCCTCCGGCCATCAGATTTAGCTCCCACTCATCGGTTTCGCTGGATCGCGATTCCGGTATGGCAAGAGTTCGTATTCAACTCCAAATGCTTAACTGACTATTCATCTCGAGCACTCGTCTCTGCGGTGAATGGACGCTCAGATCTCATCGTAATCGGTGGATCGCGACTTCCTATCAGAATCCGCTCACAATCCTAAAATCTCCGGCGGGTGAAGTCCCACGCCTCTGCAGATCACGAATACGTTCCGCCGGTATCAATCTGGGCTATGACTTTTTCTCTGTACACTAGGGTTTAACTCCGATGTAACTTCGATCCCATCTACTGGCCGGACTATGATCTATCCCATTCGCCCGCATCACCTCCCATACCTCCGCAGGCCATACCGGCAAGTAAACCTTCCCGCATCCAACCATTTACCTGAATTCTACCCACCGATGGCTCTATCACCGCCACCAACCCGGCTACTAACCCCCGCTACCAACCCCATAGTCGCATTCAACAAATGTAATTGGACCGAGATCTAACTGTCTGTGTTCGCTCTTTGGTCTTTGGAGTTTACGATCCCGATTTCTTCGTTGCACACGATGGTAAAGGGCAAAGGGCAAGGTATGTAACGCCAAGCATCTCCCAGATCAATCAATGGTCGGAATGACTATGGGTAAATTCGACGAAGATCTCATCCGCCGAATTTTTTCATCTCACATCATTGATTATCTCTAACCCCACAGAATTGTTCCTCCTCTGCATGTATTAATAAGACCCGTGCATTCAATCCTTATCTCGTGGTCTCTGCCTTTCCTCGGGAGGAGGGAATCCGCTAAGAGATCTCCACGGGTCAATTCCTGGAATGGGGAGCAAGGTGAGGACAACTTCCCGAGGACGGCTGGATATGGTTAACTTCATTTTATCGGGAATGTAATTGTGTATATTATTCTCTCATGTGATAAGCATATCAACTTATTCATATATCAAGCATTAACACTCTCTATAATCAACTTTACAATTTTAGCTTCTATGAGCTTATCCACTCTTATCAATTACTACACAAACATTCATACACAGGAAAACATATACAATTCCCCAAGTCTATGATCATAAGGTGTCAGCATATAAAATCAAGATGCAATGTGAGCAAGACACTTATCGGGTGGTGCTCAAGAATGGAAGCGATCACGAGAGGGGTGCTCACTTCCATCCAACCGTAGGCTCAGCGAATCTAAATGGATTTACCACTAGCTACCCCGAGCTAGACCATTTCATTTCGAGATTCTTATGCTCTTCCTCAGATTCCAGTTGTCCCGGAGCTGGTTGCACCTTCTCCCTCGCTGATCACTTCCACTCTCGCTGTGAGATTGCTGTATTCTGCCTCTCGCTAATCGCTTCCAAATGCATACAATTTTGTATCCTCTCGAGGTTTGTGGCACTGACACTCACACAAGGGCCATGATGGTTTCTACTTGATAAAGCGGGTTCAACTCCCCTATCCCCTTATCAAGCTATCAACCTACCACCAAGTAAGGCATTTATTTCAGTATAGCGCTTTTGGTTCTCCGGGCCAGCTGAGTCCAAATACGGTATTCATTCTTGGTAGTTAACGCCCCTTTTTCAAGGTGCCTCCACCACCATCGCGGGTCTCTTCCCACATCCTCTCGCTAGCTCGCACAACACCAATATCTCAATTCTATCATTTACATCAACACATATTCATATTTCTATGAGCTTCTTCCAGTCCCGGCCGGCCTAGCATTACAACTGGGGAAACAAGGTGTTGCTAAGGAGAAGCTGATAATATTGTAAGGAATTTGGAATTTTGTGTAGCTATGTTTTTTGGATTAGTCAATGAAAACAAAAGATCTTATGATGTAATGTATGTTTTGAGAATAGACATATTTTGAATAAATATAATGAAATTTTTTGTGAAAAAAAAAAAGAATCTTCATTGATACATACTCAAGACCATAGTTTTTTTTTTTTTTTACAAAGTCAAATTAAGTTCATTTCATTTTAGTTTATTTATCTTATATATATAGACCATAATCTTTTTTTTTATAAAGTCAAATTAAATTGATTTCATTTTAATTTTCATATCTTTATATATATATAATTTAAAAATCTTTTATTTTATTTTAAATATATAATTAAAAAAATTTATTTTACTTTATTTTAAATATATAATTTTAAAACATTAAAATTTTATTTTATTTTAAATATATAATTTAAAAAAATAAAAAATTTACATTTCAAATTCATTCAAAAACATTGACAAAGATTTGTATTTTGATAAAGATTTGTATAAATACACTATATTGCCTTTCCAATTGTGACTTTGGTCCATCTAATTTATATTTAGAAAACATTTCATATGGGTTTGTGAATGCAATAAATACCCTGTATTACCTTTGCAATTACTAATGTGTATAACTTACAATATTGCATTCACAAACCCAATAAATACACTAGATTGCCTTTCCAATTGTGACTTTGGTCCATGTAATTTATATTTAGAAAACATTTCATATGGGTTTGTGAATGCAATAAATACCCTGTATTACCTTTGCAATTACTAATGTGTATAACTTACAACTTATAGAGAGCATAGTTGCCTTAAGCATGTCTATTGTATATTGAATGTACTTGGTCAACCCACCATGCTAGCTTCAACATCTCACCCAATATTACCTTTGCAATTACTAATGTGTATAACTTACAACTTATAGAGAGCATAGTTGCCTTAAGCATGTCTATTGTATATTGAATGTACTTGGTCAACCCACCATGCTAGCTTCAACATCTCATTTATAGAGGGTTCATCTAATCTTTTTTCATCATCTATATCTCATGTGAGCACCTTTGAGCTTATGTCATTATGGTTTCAAGTGAGTTGTTTTGTTGCTAGCTCGGTACCTTTTACATACCATTCTTGTATCATGCTTACAAGCAACCTCTTTTTTATTAGTCGCTGCTATAGGTAGATAGGGACCATAGTGTTCTCTTATGCATTATGCATTGAATAAATATTAGTTTAAGTTTGATTTTTAATACATTTGTTAAATCTTAAGTTTGATTTTTAATATATTTGTTAAATTTTTAGTTTTTTAGTATGGTTTATAAATTTTTTTATTAAATATTTTATATAAAATTATTATTTTTTATTGGTTTTCACAATTGAAGTCTTATTGTAGGCTTTCCAATGTGATAATTTTTCATATAAAATCTTATTGTCCGCTTTCCAATGTAAAAAATTTTGGTATGAAGTTTTATTGTCCGCTTTCCATTCCAATGTAATAATTTTTGGCATGAAGTCTTATTGTTGGCTTTCCATTCCAATGTAATAATTTTTAGCATGAAGTCTTATTGCCTGCTTTCCAATGTAATAATTTTTCGTATTTGATTTCTAATGTAATAATAATAATTTTAAGATGATTTGCAATAAGTTCTAAGTTTGTGAAAAGTGCATTAATACTTAGTGTCAGTTAATACTTAGTGCATTAATACTTTGTCTCAGTGCATTACTACATAACTTACCAGCTCACCTACAACCACATGTCACCTGCAATCTCTGACCAGCTTATTGCGTGGCTATTCACCGCCTTTGCAAACAACTTCAGCTATTCACCGCCTTTTCAAAATATAGCCTTTGCCTACAATCTCTGTCTGACCAACTTATTGCATGGCTATTCACCGCCTTTGCAAACAACTTCGGCTATTCACGACCTTTGCAAACAACTTCGGCTATTCACGACCTTTGCAAACAACTTTGTGGCTATTCACGGCCTTTGTAAACAACTTCAACTATTCACTGCCATACAAATAGTTATACAAACAGAGTCATATCAGTTGTGGTGACTTCCTCATGTTGAATATGCTTTCCACATAATCGGCTTTTATTCTAAACAAGTGCAAGTTGCTCGTATCAGCTCCCAAATGATTGCTCGTATCAACTCCCAAACGACTCCACTCCGCAAGGTTTTGGATTCCACACACCTAAGGTATTCTCTAGAAACTGTTACAATAATATTGACATCCTTGCAGATTTTGACAATTCAAAATTTGACTGAGATGATTTTGAGATCGGAATTCACTATTTTGAAAGTCATGTGGTCTAGAGTTTCAAATATACTTACAGGTGACTGGTTGTTAAGCTCCCATCCATTTGATAGATAGGGCGATGGCAGGGCCTGAAATTTTTATGCGACCTCTACTTTCAAATACGACGACATGGTTGGATACGTTTTCAAGTTTCTTGCCTTTACTTTAAGATTCAGGTGTCCAGGTGCGTAGCGGAGCCGCTAGTAACCACTAGTCGAGCGATCCAGGTGTTGTAGATGTCGATACTACATGCCAAGTGTCAATGCCTTATTGTCTATTTTGGACTCGATAGAACATTTCTTTCTTGGATGTCTTTTTACAAGAGTTTATACACTCAATGTCGCTTAACCTCCTGCTTCTGGAATTGGAACTGCTCTTGCTTCTGCGCCTGGTTGAACATGCAGCCCTGAGTGATATTTACCTATGTCTACCATTTAGCCTCCATCCTCTTTTTCCTTGAAAGCCTTGAATTGATATATTAAGCCAAGTTAGTGCCTGACAACAGAGGGGGAGGAACGTTCCCGATCTTGTTGATTATGCTTAATAACTAGTTAATCCATAGCTAGCAGTAGGAGAGGTGGGAAAGGCAAAGCCGATTTTGAAGTAGATCAAACATTTTCTCTTCAACAACGATGAATCAAAACCTACAAGCAGAGCACAGAGAGTGGTATGTGTGTTTCATATAGAACTGGAAAAGTTGAACATGTTAGTCCCTTCATTTGCGCTGAGCCTCTGGTATTAGAAACACCACCACAGACTCATAAAAAGGTGAGTTCAGAGCCTTTATAACACCATGTATTCTTCACTTAGCCAGGCTACCAGGTGTCTGTCCTTTTATCATGGAGTTGCTTTCCTCATGACACCTCTCTCTGAAAAACCCTTTTTAGGTCAATTAAGGAACGATTTCTCCAGAGAGATGAGGCGACGATTCATCTCAAAAAATTCTATTCTATAAGGTTGCATAAAAACGCTTGTGCCACAACAGAGTGACCATCGGGAGAGTGCCTACTAAAGGCTAAATGCAGGCCCTTACCTCCCTATCAGAGTGACTAAAGTCCGACATGCCATTGAGGAAAGGTTTGTCCTTCCCTCCCGGGAGAGTGCCCGAAGGCGATGGCGGCCCTATCTATTGTGCCTAAAGGTTCTCGATGGTGACCTTCTAGTTCTATCATAGATATCTAAGGCATATTCACTTCACTAATGCCAGTCTTGACAATATATCAAATAGCTCCACCTTTCACGAATGAGATAATCTCCTGCTCAATCTCCAGAACACAAGCGAATTGTCTTCTTAATCTCCATAACCTTTATCCAGGGAAACAACCTCTCCCTGAATGAATGAGCGTTGTAGGTTGTAGTTAGCTGTGATACCAACCACAAAGGACCGAACTATTGAATTGAAGCTCCAACTTCGGGATCAGAGAGTTTTTATGGACTTGCTTTCAGAGGAGTAGAGAAAAAATTGTTCTTTAGAGCTTGAATAGAAGAGATATAACACACTTGGAGACAAGGAATAGTTGGTTAAGTCTCTCTGGACGCTGGACGACACTGTTTCTAAGGCCCTAGCATTTACACGTACTTTCCATGCAAATAGACAGACAATGTTAGAGGACAGATGCTTTGCTTTTCCACCGAATAGTTTATGGGTTTCAGTGTTAACATTGTTACTTGGCAGAACTACATGCACATGAACACTGAACAGTTTATGGGTTTCAGTGTTAACATTGTTACTTGGCAGAACTACATGCACGTGAACAGTTTCTTGGTTCAATAATACTTTCTTGGTGTTTAGGCATGATTTATGTAACAATGATATGAGGTAAGTAAAATGTAGTTTTTGATGTAAAAAATGTTTTTTTCTTTTCTATATACTTATGATAGATAATTTATGTAATTATAATAATATTAAGGCATGATTTATCTAAAAACAATATAGAGGTAAGTAAAATGTAATTTTTACTATAAAAATTGTTCTCTTCTTTTCTATATATTTTTTGATAGATAATTTAAGTAATTATAATAATATTAATATATGAATGTAAAAAAATATTTTTATAAATATTAAAATAGAATTCATTGTATTGCAAAGAGAAAAGTGAATTGGAGTTGATTTATATATGAATATATTGAAAGTAGAGAATGCATTGAATATAAATGTTGTGGTCAATGAGTATGGTAACTATGTTTAGGGTTCATAGCTAGGACGGTTGAGAGTATTGTTTGTTCCTTTCTTCACTCACTTTTAATTATTATAAATGATATATTGGTTTATTGTGATAAGGCTAGAAGGATAAGCATCCCTTTGAATGAATCTTTTCTGATGCATGAATGTCCAAGTATAAATCATAAGAAAAAAATATAGTACCTATAAATAAAACCATGTATAGCTCTATGTATAGCGAGTGTATAAACCCAGTAAGGAGTCGATCCAGAACAAGTGGCCAAAGAAACATTTTCCCGCTTCAATAACGTGCACGTCGAAATCGATTAAATAAAAAAGAAGAAGAAACTTTTTCCGGAGTATGGACTATTAGAATAATAATTATTATAAATAAATGCGTTGAGGGTGTTTGTTGGGTCGGATTTGGGTTCCATGTGGACGGTAAGTAAAGGGGCATGTAGTGATTTTTTTACACATCTTACCAGAAAATTAGACCACAATTTGAAATGGAGAACATGTTTGATTACGCCGAAGGCGTTATATAAGGGGAGGTTCTTCTCAATTTTTTCGTCATCTGTCTACGACTTATCGAACGTTAACATCTGTCCTATTAAACTTGCCACGTCTGATTGGTTCTGATCATCACCATTCTTTGTCTATCTTGCTACCTATTCCTATCACCAGTCTCTGTCTATCTTGCTGCCTCTTTCCTCTTGGTCACACATTTCCAATGGAACCATCACACTTGGGGTTCCACATGGCTCTTTCCTCTCGTGGCCATTGCCTCCTATTTGTTGCTCATTCTGCTTCTCAAGATTCTGCTCATACCTAGGAAGAGGTCGTTGCCTTTGGGCCCGATCCCTGCCATTCATAACCTCTGCGTGGTCGGTTGCTTTGGTGGCCATCTTTGTGGGTTGTTGGGAAGTCACGACGGTGGAGCTCAGAGAGATGAGATGGATTCGGAGTAGGAAATTTAAAAACGCAGCAGAATGGGTTATGTGTTTCCCCTTGGGCACATGCCCCTCTGACAGAGTCGTCTTCTGGTCATACATCTTCTACTTCACAAAATACCACCAACTGCTTGACACGATTATATGCATCCTCCGCAAGAAGATCCTCACCTTCCTCCACGTTTTCCACCGCATCAGGCATCAGGCATTATAAAAATAATTGATATGGCTAATCAACCCACGTTTATAATGTGATTATGCTAGTTATTTCAATTTTTATATATATATTTCTATTGAAAACAAATATGAATAAATAGTTATTCCATTCAACATTGGGGTTAGTCCCATGGATAGATGGTTCTTCCATTCAACATTGGGGCTGGCTCTGGTGTAAGCTTAGCCTAGTTTGAAAAAAAAAATACATGTTTCTATTGAAAACACACCTATTTCAAACACACTTATTTCATATGATTGGAACCAGGTCTAAATCTACTTACACTTGTTGATAGAGAGCGACCATTAAAAAAAAACAAAAACAAAAAAATCTATTCAAGCAAGAGTTGTGCGTAAATTCTAGCTTATACATCATTCTTTATACTCCTTTGCTACTAACAATGATTGAGCTTCCAATTTCTTTTTCCTGATCGTTTAACAAAATCCTGGAATGGTCTCATGAGATTTTTGGTTTTGTTGGACTCTATTTCCATATCAAATGTCAAGGTCACTACAGTCTAAGCGGTGCGCTGGGGATGAGTTGTTGCTTGCCCTACGGAGGGCTCTAGACTTTCGAGCAACGCGACAGGCGACGATGCATGGGCATTGTTTCACATGGCTGCAGACCAGATTGTTCGACTCAATATGTTGGTTCCTGAGAGCTCCGATTGATATAAATTGTCTGTGAAGGGCTTCATCGTAGCCCATGGAGGAGGGGAATCTCAATTCCAGTGGAGTCAAAATGTTACAGACTTTCAAAACGATAACTTAGCTTTTTTCGACTTTGATTATGGTTATAATGCTTCTCACTACGACCAACAAAGGCCTATGAACCGTCGTCTGAGGGTTGAAGATCACAAAATTCCCAATCATCGAGTTAGTTTTTTTTCTCTTTACACATCATTTTCATTTTTTTTCAAAATTTTATCATCTGAAGAGTGTTCGGGTGAACTTCGAATGAACCTCCAGTTTTTAGGTCACAAATCCACGATCAAGAACTACTACTTTTTACGCTGAAAGACGTAAATCTATTGATAATGGGCAGATTTAATAGGGGTTTAGTGCTTAATAAGTTTTCTATGGACATGATTAAATATGGCTGAAATATTCTTAGTAGTCACGCAAAATAAATGGCTGTGATTTCAATCATTAACTTCCTAGCTATTATAAAGACATACGTTTATGTGTTTACTTTTTTACATTTACTTAATTATATTTAAAAATTACTTTGATAGCTAACTGATTGCCACATAAGTGATTAACATAAATTAAAATATTAACACTAAATAAATGAAGCTCAACCATTTATTTGTTAATCAATAATAAAATTGAATATATTTTTTTAAGGATTCGTTTCATCTTATCAACCTTTCAACGTTCACCAGCAGCTATTTAACTGCTGTGCTAGTCTTTAAATCACAAACCCACAATCAAGAACCACTACTTTTCTGTAACGCCTGTGTTCGATGTTTCCCTTCCATTCCCATCCATTGATCAAATCTACCCGTGTTTTTGTACTATTTTCCTTTATCTTGAGAGAGCCCTTGTGGGCACGCCGCACGACGATGATGGGGATGGGGTTGTACTAGATCCCGTACATGGCGGGAGTGGTAGAGCAACAGGGCAAACGGAATTGAGAAACCAACTTGAACATTGTGTTGACAATTTCATGTGACACGTGTACTTATGTGACGTGGCA
>SNQJ01S0226155.1:0-14633 GCA_010110895.2 Picea sitchensis | reverse complement strand
GACTCCATTAACCCAAGGCACTAGTCTAGAAACTCTCTTGAACTTGTTTATGCCTCAAACTCTCTTCCAAACTATTTTAATTTGAAACCCTAACTAACCTAGAATCTAACCCTAGCGACTTGAACTAACCCTAGAGCTGATAAGTATTGCCCTAAATTTATCTTTGCCTGGATGAAAAGGTGCGGCTGAGTTATCCCTTCATAGCCATCAAGTTTTTACAAGCTTTCATTGGCTGAATTTGACCAAACGTCACTTCTTGGCTAGCTAACCCTAGACTCCAGACAACAAAATTTGTATAGGTGACGTCACATGCTTAGATACCTTGTTTATACTTGCAACATTGTGACTTTTATCATCTATCTTAGTTGACGTTGAGCTATTGATTGCATCTGTAAGCTGATTTGATAAAACGTTGAGCTCTTTGTCTCTCGTTGACTTATTGATTAAGGCTGACGTCACACCTACTGCAACAACAATATATAGGTGACGCAGCAACATTATATATGAGCTAATTTGAAGTATTTATTGCATTAATACATGATACAAGGATTGATATTTAAACATTGAATGCTCTTATGCTTTATTGAAGGAGTGATATTAATCCTTTGTCTTTATTTAGCCATCATTGACTTCGTCAATAATAGAACTTAATCATTTGCTCATATATATGATAAAGATAGTCATTTATATCTTGAAGTACTAACCCACTGCAAGCACATATTCTAGTTGTTTGTCTTGTCTCGCAAACAGGTGCATCTTCATTTAAACATTGAATGCTCTATGCTTTATTGAAGGAGTGATATTAATCTTTGTCTTTATTTAGCCATCATTGACTTCTGTCAATAATAGCACTTAATCATTTGCTCATATATGATAAAGATAGTCATTTATATCTTGAAGTACTAACCCACTGCAAGTACACATTCTAGTTAGTTTCATCTTGTCTCGCAAACAGGTGCATCTTCAGTGATTCCTTCTTCGATTATCTTTTAAATCACATGAAAGGGAAGTTCTTTGACTTGGTCCATTACCACTTTAGCCCTTCATTACCCAGATTGTTTAGGGGACGTCTCCCTTGGACTAGCCCCTCCTAATGAAAGAGCCCCCCATCGAGGTGTGTGACAGTGGGTGGGAAGTTCCCACACGCCGGTTTGGGCTTTGACTCAAGCTATCTAAAACCCTCCTACAAACCAAAAGGGATAACATGACCTTTCATGAAGATGCAACGCTCAAGAAATCTAAAGTATGCCAACTTGAAGAAGTATAAGAAGAGGAACTCGTAATCCCCAATACTGCAATAAGGGAGGTTCCTAGAGCTGCAAAACCAGAGAGGGGCCGTAACTCTGATGAGGAACTCTAGAAGACCATGATATAGTAGGAAGTGCAAGAACCTCCTCTCAGATGACGATTCTCCATAAAGAAAGCTAGCTCTGGGCTAGAGAGCGCCATTCAAGATGGAGATAGGGCACGGTGTTCCCAAGGAACCACGAGACAGGAAAGACCAAAGCCATTTCCAGTTATACGGTTTCGATGTGTGATCTCCCCAGGAAGAGGAGCTCACCTGTTTTGAAGAAGCTATCTAAAGGAAAGAGAATGGGCAGACGCTGGGCGACAGAGGAATACCAATCCATAATGAAGAACGAAGTATGGGAAGTAGTTCCCAGACCAAAGAATAAAGATGGGTATCCTCCAGATGGCTCCTCTTCAAATAAAACATGCCGCTGATGAAGTATTGAGAAGTATAAAGCAAGATTTGTCGCTCGTGGATTTTCCCCAGAAGGAAGGTAGACACCATGAAGACATTCGCTCTTGTGGATAGATACACTTCGATCATGACCATCATAGCTCTTGTAGCTAAGATGAAGTGCTGCACTTGATGGACGTGAAGACAGCTTTCCCAACGGTGTCATCGAAGAGGAAATATATATAGAGCAACCTCAAGGATTTGAGGTTGAAGAGAGGAGGTCTCATGCCTACAGATTGAAGAAATCCTTACACAGATTGAAGCAAGCCCTGTGAGCCTGGTATGCATTGCTATAGACAGTTTCGACGAGCTTAGCCACCAAGAGTAAAGCAGACCCAAATCTCCACTTCAAAATTATGAACAATGTTAGTAATTACTGGTATGTGGATGACTTATTCTCAACCGGAGAAGAAAAGCTCATCGATGAATGTGTTGATATCTGCCCTCGAATTTGAGATGAAAGACCCCTACCTAATGCATTATTTCTTTAGGTCTTGAGGTACGGTAGAGTCCAGAAATAATCTTCCTCAACCAAGGGAAGTATGTAGTTGAAATACTTAAGAGTTTTGATATGTTGGAGTGCAAGTCCGTGAATACATCCATGGAAATGAATTTGAATCTTTTGGTTGATACTTTGTCATAATTGTTTGATGCTACTCTGTGCAGACATATTATTATTGGTTCGGTGATGTATATGACAATTACCATGTCAGATATATGTTTTTCTATGACACCTTGAGTTAGTATCTGGTAGAGATTATATGTGTTCACCTTGTTGTTGCGAAACATGTGATGAGGTACCCCAAAGGTATACAGATTGCGTCCTGTTTCATGGATAGATCATAATTTCAAGACATGGATATTAATTCGAGGATTAAAGTGAAGTTTATGACAGAGCAATCAGGATACCGCCTGGCCACCAACCATGATCTCATGGTGTGTGGTAGGAAGTAATCTAGTACGTTCTGATGCAAGGTAATATACATTAGCCCATGCCCCGGCGAATAAAGTGGGTTATATGTATTTCAAAGTTGCTGACCCACCCATTTGACTGAGATGGAGCAACGGTAGATTCTGTAGACAACCAGAGTCGCGATAAAGATGACAGAATTCTCGTATTCCACGACAAGCAATATAGGGATCCGCTATCATTACATCCGCCACATGGTACAGAGAAGAGCCTTAAAACTCCAACACGTTAGCTCTGATGAATGTGTTGGTCAATTTGTTGACCGCTCTTATCTCGTAAGTTTGAGAGTAACTTCCGAGATAAGTCATTTAGTTCAAAAGGACCTTCCTCGAAGGGGGAGTAGATGTGATGTTCTTGGCTTCTGACCTTCGTCGACGTGAAGTAAGATGTGATGTGTTCATTGCTCGCCCTAGTTGTCGCATGCAGCAAGATGTTCTTTGCTCGCACTCCAGTCGCCGCATCGAGCAAGATACCCTGGCGCTTGACCTAGTTGTCGACGAAGTTAAAGATGTTCCTTTGTTTCGGACTCCAGTTGTCGACGAAGCAAGATGAGATGTTCCCGCTTCCACCCGCCATGACGAAGCAAGATGAGATGTTCCTGCTTCCAACCTGATGGTTACGACGTAAAGCAAAATGTTCCTTGCTTCTGACCCAAATGTCAGACGTAAAGCAAATGAGATGTTCCTCGCTTCCCACCTAGTTGTCATACTTAAAGCAAGATGAGATGCGTTCCTGCTTCCCAATCGAGTTGTCGGACGTGAAGCAAGATGAGATGTTCTTTGCTTCTAATCGAAGCCGCATCGCAAGAAGAGATATGTTCCTTGCTTCACCCAATTGTCGTGACGTAGCAAGATGAGACGCCTTCCTTTGCTTCCGAATCGAAGTTGTGATGTGAAGCAAGATGATATGATGAGATCAGCACTGAGCTTCCTGCTGATAGTCGCGGACGTGAAAGCCAGCCTAGTATCCCCGCTTCCAACCGGCTGGTTGTGATCGCAGCAGATCGAAATTTGCTTCCAAATTTGAGTACCGCGGACGTAAAGCAAGACGATGAGATGAGACAAGTAATGGCTTCCAAATTGGATGTACCGTGACGAAAAGCCGCATTGTATTGGCGATGAGCTTAGCCTTGTGTTGTGATGATGAGATGACGCATCAATTTTTATACCAATACATATTGATGCGATGATGATGGCATTCCTGAGAATGACGATGTTGTCGAAGAAGAAAACTTTCTGGCGATTTATAGATATGACAACCAAGATGATATTGATGATGCCGCCCTCCCAATTTGATACGTTGATGATGTCGCCCTCTCTCTCGCAGATGATGTCACGAAGAATAATTCTCTTGTTAAGGGGAGGTTGAAATATTAACCGCAAAGAGTATTCTATTATTATTATTGATATATTATTTATGTGATCAATCCCCATTGTGGATTGATCATGGTTCAAGTTATTGTAATAATAGGACCAAATCCCTTTTTTCTGATTGGTCAAAAGACAATTATAATAGGCGCACAAGCAGTTGGCCCCACGCTAATAATAAAGAGACCAGAATATAATAAAGGTGGTTTTACCCACCCATTGAGAAGTCGGGCTCAGCTGAAGAGAGACACCTCACAAGGCCACCTACAAAAAAAGGAGGCTACCACCAGACACAACTCACTTGCTCGCCTTGAGAGACAAGTTCGACCAAGCACTGCAAAGGAGAGAGAGAGTGGCGACATTCCAGGAGAGAGAGGATCCTTCAGACAGCATAAGAGATCTCTGTTGGCATTGTATTTGGCTATCTATATTAAGTGCCTTGTCGGGTTTTCTTCCCTAGAGGGTTTCCTGTGATAAATGCTCCCTAGATTGTGTATTTCTCATGATCTTTGGATTATGCTATTGTTATCTAATGAAATGCAAAACATCTATAATAATGGCTTAAACATGAACATTAGTTGTATTCTGGGTTGTTGCTACATCCATAGGAAGCTGTTCTTGGGGCAGCTGGTTGCCTTGTGTCTCTGTTGCGACTTCATTGATAATAGGGACTACCAAGGTGTCTATATCCTTGCTGTCATCGTCATAAATCGTGATGAAATCTGCAATTACTGGTGCCAATACTCCGATGCTTGGTGTCACTGTCAAGGTTTCAACTGTTGATCTAGGTGCTAATTGCTCTACCTGTACCTACTCCACATTTTGTTGATCATTGTTTCCCGTAGGTGAAGTTTCTCTTGGGGGTGTTCGTTCTTCTTCTCCCATATACACATCCACTGTAGTTATTATCGGGGGCACCAATACTTGAATAGTAGGATTTTTCCCATGCTCACAAAATACTCTCTTGACCTCTCCTGAAGAGCCTTTGTGTTTCAAATTTTGTCGCTTGCTCAGATTTCATTTGTACTTGTATAGCAAATTCTATTTTTGTTCTGTCCATTATAATTGCTCATCTTCCCATTACGGCCTGAATCGAGGTCTCACTTCTCTCTTTCCTTTGTGGTGGACCCGGTATCCCCGGGATATCTAGGGGATAATTCAGGGAGATCATGTCTCGAGGCTCCACATGGTCCAGACATGGAGTACCGAGCGGTGAGCAACTCAGCATGGTCCCTGAGGGACCCATCTTCTTCTTCTCACCATTTGTCCTCGCTAGACAGCACTGCACCATCACCACCGGCCCCGGCCGCAATTTAAAGGGCCTTGCTCCATGAGGTAATTGGTCCAGGTATCATGGTATGTTTCATATTTGATCATTATAACCCTCTTATGTATGCATTAGATCTCTTTCATTTTAGATAACCGCTTGGATCTTACAATAATCCAATTGACCATTGTTAGTGATTGATTGTAGTTTGGGCTAGGAAGGTATTCATGGGTTTTGCTAGCTACCAAAGGGGGTTTGAAGAACCAATGTTCATTCCCTTCATATTATCACTTTTCATCTAAAACCCACTCATCCATCCCATTCCCTGGATGGTCATCCTAATAGATAGACTAGGGGAAAGGGATGGAAGAAGGGGCTAAAGGCCTGTGAGGTAAAAGTACCGGTAAAAAAGATAAAAGCCATAGGAAAGTTAAACCTAGAGATGCTTCACTGTGGGGATCCCGAGAAGGCACAAAAAGCTCTCATAAGAAACCGAGAACCCTAAGAAAAATGGATAACAACAAGTGTACATCCAACTGGGTGATGGGTATCCCTAATGCCCTGCCCATTATGTTCATAGGTATTTAGCTGCATGACATTGCCACCATCTAGTCACCAAACCAGGCGCGTTGACCTTTGGCTGTATTGGCCAAAGGAAGGGGGTCTCATCACGGTTAACCTCTCATTCTCAGCGAAGATACTAGGTGGGTAACGTTTGCCACCGGGCCACCTAGCCAAGGCAAGGTCCCTTGTCAAGGCTTGTAGTAAAATGAAAATAAAGAAAGATAAGGCACAAGGGCTTGGAAAAATTGCAACCATGATGGTGGCCAAAATACCCCACAAAGGCACCCACAGACCCACACTGCATCAGGGTCTGACCATGACTAGACATCCCTGAAAACCACATCACATCACTATAAATGGTTTCAGCCAATTTTTGCGGAAACCTCCATTTCTCGTATTGCTCCAATAGGTTGCCCTTTGGTTGCTTTCTTTGGCTCAGAGGCATTTATTTGTGTAGGTCTTTGAGCTCTTAGGAAGATTTGTTAGGATGTTATGCATATATTTGATAATTTTAATGATGAAATGTGATTTACATTTTCATGATGTCTAGGACTGATGAAACCATGGAGGGCATAGCTTTTGAACTGCAGGACCATGCCCGACGGAAAAAATTGAGATCAGCACATGGGGATTGTCTGGACCTCCAATAAGAGCCCACTGATGGACGCTACAGAATGGACAGACGTAACGAGCCCCACGTAGAAGAAGAGGGACTTCCTCACTTAACGCTTGCATAGGTCATGACTTATGGGATCACTGATGTATGGGACATGGACCCTGATGGACAGTGGACGCCACCACTAGTTGGACGATTTCTAGGGCATGTGGCGGCCAAGTGGTTAGGGTCTCTTGGGCACGCTGGATTGTTAAGGTCGAGTTCCCCAGCAGGGGCAATCTTTTGCTCATTGGATGGTTATCAAGCTCCCAGCCAATCGCCTCCCTGGGCAAGGCTTGACTTCTATTTTAGTCATATATTTTGGCATTTTAGCATGTAAAAGTGACAAATGATTAAAAATCGTATTGTTAGCCTTGTCGTCATTTCCATTGACCCATTTGTAAATTAAAGTGTCAAAGTATTGTATAAATAGAGGATGTTTCTTCCTCTTTGATCATAACATAACTTGCTCTTTAGGAGAGAGAGACTTCTTTCTAGCCTTGTCTCTCAGGTTCTTGTCTCTTGGAGGTGTGGCGCAACATCTTGGAGGAGTTATTTTTTGCAAAGTGGTGCTATATGCTATTGGAAGGCTTACAAATAGGGTGTGGATTGGCTTCTTCTGCATGATTCAGTGTTTTGCACTCAAAGCTCTTGGAGTGAATAAACACACAGTTGTTGTTCAACAATTTGCATTCATTGTTATCTTGTTGTTTTGCTTCATCCTTGAAAACCCTAGGGAGCCTGCTACACACAAGTAGGTTGAGGCTTGCTGTCCATAGCATAAGCTTATAACCATTGGATGTTAGAGGGTTTTAGCCTAGCCATAGCTACATCTAACCTCTTTTATCTTGAGCTAGTTCTAGCATAAATTGAAGAAAGAAGGCCCTAGGCCTAATTGATTTTGGACACCTAGGTTTTCCTTTCTAGGGTTTTGAAAAGTCTGCCCTTAGCAACACTTTTCAGCCATAGATCTGCTTTGAGCTAGCCGCTTTGCCAAGAAAGTCCTAGAGGGATTGGCTCTAGGCCTAGCCTTAGCTACACCTAGGTGTGTGTCTTTTCTCCAGGGTTAGGGTTTGTGGCCTTGCTTTTAGCAACACCATTAAACCCTAGGTCTCTTGTCCTTAGGTTTGAACTCTTCCCAAACCATTAGTCATACCATTTTACCCACAACCTGCCAGTAACTAGTCTAGAAACTCTTTCTGAGCTTGTTATGCCTTAAAACTCTTTCAAACTACCTTCAAAATTTGCAACCCTACTAACCTAGCTGCCTAACCCTAGCTAGGTATAAAGACTAACCCTAAGTTGACAACTTTGGCCTTAAATTGAACTTTGCATTGATGAAAGGTGCTGCCTTGTCTCTCCTTCTCATCATCATAGCCGTGGAGTTGAATTCATTGTACTTTGCTGGTTGAAATTGTCAAAACGTCCACCATAGGATAGCTAACCTGCAGAACACAAAAATTTGTATAGAGGTGACGTGATACCTTGTTAAATCTCTTGTTTGGACCTTAACGCTTTGACTTTGTCACTTTCCTTAGATTGGTTTTGAGCCATTGGTTACATTTGCAAGTTTACTCGGTGGAACGTTGTGCTCTTTATCAATGAGTCAAATTAGATGACTCATTGATAAAGCTTGACGCCATCTTCATTGTAGCAACAATATATATGATAAAGAATCCTTTGATATATATGTGGGCTGATTTGACATATCTAATGCAGTATTGAATGATACAAGGATTTATATTGAATTGAATGCACTTATCTTATGTAATGAAAGTTAGATGAAGTGATATAAACCATTTGTTTTTTTCTAGCCATCATTGACTTCGGCCAATGATAGCATCGATTAATTGCTCATATATGCATTGATAAAGAGAAGTCATTCATTTCATGAAGTACCAACCCACCGCAAGCACATCCTAGTCTTTCTTTGTTTTGTCTTGCAAACAGGTGCATCATTAGTGGTTTTATTTCCTTGACTATCTCTTCTTGGGCAACAACTGTGAAAGGGGTTTCCTTGATTTAGCCTTTACCCTTTATCTCCAAAACCGAGCCAGCCTTGGGACGCCTCCCTTTCGACTTGCCCTTCCTGGGAAAGAGCTCTCATCGGTGACAAGTAGGAAGCTCCCCGTTAATGCCGTTTCAGCCCGACTAAGTTTTGATCTTTCCGTAACCGTACATAATGTGACCGTTGCTAAGAATAGGGATACCGCCAGAAGTTTCAGCAAGATGTGCTTCGAGGCTGAAAGTCCAAACACGTGTAACATGAAATAATCCCATCCAATGTCACCACAATGGATGGTTCTTCGTTAGAGGTGGAGGTTTGGGGAGACGCCCCAAAGAACTGGTTTTGAGAAGGCAATAGGATAATAGGACAAGGATAAAATTCCTCCTACGTCACCACCGGTGTATAGTCCTGGCTAAACAACCAATAATAAAGTAAACCTCCCAAAGATATACACCAGACAAAGCAACAACAAATGATATGCAAGCTATTTCAATGGGTAAGTACTTCATATAAATAACTATCTGATAAACATATGTAAGTAATTTTGTAATAAATATTGATCAAGTCAATGTTATAAATAGTAAAATGAAAATTGTCACGTCTCCGTCAAAGGTTTGGAAGTGATATGGCATTCAATGTAGTAAATCGACACTTCATTTAATCTATGCCTTTAATATTCATTCAGTTGCTTATGAAAACAAACGTCTAGCTGCACTAGTGATATTATGGCCAAAGATGTGACTAATACAACATGTAGTAAGGTTAGTTTTTAGGCTAGGGTTAGTAGTTAGGTTTTGATTCAAGGTTTTGAAAATAGTTTCTCTTGATCAAAGGTCACTGTAAATGTAGCATGAGGCTTTATATCAGTGCCTTAGGTTTAATGGATTCAAATAGTGAAGGACGGAAGAGCTGAAGGAGACAAAAGTTTAAACGGCTAAAGACTAGAGGGAGATACTTTGAGGTGTTACTAAGGCCTCAAGGATGAAACCCTAGGGTAGAGAGGCTCACTCTTGCGTAGGTGAACTAGGCCCTTGCTCCTCCTTCCTTAGCTCAGATGGCAAAACGACTAGCTAAAATGAAGCACAAACCAAACCAGAGTGGGTTGATGCTGAAGTGAAAGGTCACATCAAGGCCTTCTTTATTTACTTCTTTTTTGTTCAAGAGCTAATCGTGGGACACACGCCTTTGGCATAGTGATCAGAGCTCTATTAGCGGTTACCCACAAGTTTTTCACGGAAATGAGAAGGTTAATTGATGAGACCCCTTTCCTCGCCATGCAACCAAGAGGTCAATGCCTCGGCGGGTAAACTACAGGCAATGTCATACCTTAGATACCTAGTGAACTCCATTAGGTCGCTCGTGATGAGACCCCCTATCCTCGATTAGGTATGTTTTATTATTTTTTCGGGTCCCTCTTGTTTTTGTTGAGAAGCTTTTATTGCTTTCTAGGAGATCCCCATGGCATCTCTCAGGTTTTTGGTTTTTATCTTTTACTAGCTTGTTTTACCTTCTCATTGCCTTTAGCCCCTTCTTCCCACGAGGTAAGGTGCAGTCCTGAAAATAGGTCAACCCAATGTCTGGTCAAGTGGTATGGGATAGGTGAGTGGGAAACAAGATGTAAAAGTGGTAGTATGATGGGAGCGGACGATGGCTTTTCAGAAATCCCCCTAGTGGCAAACCAAAACCTACAGACACAGGCTTGCTAGGGCACCTTGTCAATCTCCCCAAACATGGTCAAGTGGGCAAATGTAAGATCCAAGCAGTTGTTAGAGATAACAAGAATGAGATGCATATATTTAAAGGTTTCAATGATCAAAGGTGACACATACCATGATACCTGGATCAATTACCTCATGGAGCAAGAACCTCTTTTGATACAGGACCAAGCCGATGGTGATGGATGCTGCTGCTGTTGACAAGACAAAGACAATGGAAGAAGAAAAGGTGGGCCCTCCAAGGCCATGCTCAGGTCAATCCTGCTCTCGGTACTCCATGTCTAGGATCTGTGGGCCTTGAGACATGATCTCCTAGTTATCCCTAAAAAGTGGGGATAACAGGACTAACACCTAGCATAAGTTGTCCAACTGAGATGAAACTTGGTCCAAGGGTGTAGGGGGTGTCATTCCATTTCTTTTGAGCACAAATACCGCTATCAAAAGCCCAAAGACCTAGTTTTTTACAATTTTCATCAAAAATCAATCAATTAATTAATTAATTAAAATTCCAACCTTAGGAAATTTTAATTAATTAAAGAAAACCTATCTAGAGTCGACGGAATTCGACGAAACTTTTTGAGCTGTCTTACATGGTCATTTACATCATTCCTAAATACTAGCCACCAGAGGATGAATCCATTAGGACGCCTTTCACCACTTTGGAGGATTTATTAATAGTGGGAGTGAAAAACTCAGGGGAAATTAATAAGGCTGGTTAGGCCAAATTAATAACCAGAGGATAAAAAACACTGAGTGAAAGGAACTCTCCTAATGAAGAAATCCTAGGGTAACTGACCTAACTATGATCCATGCAAACTTATTACATTATTATCCCACGCAGGGGAGCGGAAATTCCGATTGCAAAAATGTGTGCTGGAGGCAAAATTTGCCTTGTAGAACCAAATAGTCTCTGACTTGTTAGCATCTGATGATGCATATCTTCATGGTACATGGAGTTGTTCCCCTAGTTGAATAGGCGGTCAACAGGTCCAAACACCTTGCTATGTTTGTCAATGATTCTCTGAATCTATGGTGAATAGTGAACCTTTCCCTTCTTGTCCACACGTACTGAAATCCTACACTCAACAACATATACAATGTCTTCTCTTCTGAAAATGGCCTCCATGCGCTTTGCTGTAACCACCCTAGCTGTGTTTCCTGACATGCTCCTGAGAACTACCTTTTTTCCACCTTCCTCTGTGAAAGACATCTCCATGGTCTTGTAGTTGGTGGTGATTGGTCCCAATGTGCTAAGCCACTGAACCCCAAGAATGATGTTTGTGTCTGGAAGATCCATCATATAAAAGTCTTATGCTAAATCATGCCTGCCCAATGTAAGCTTCATTCTTGGTATGTATCTGTTTCAAGGCATGGTGCTTCCTCTTGCTACCTCCACCTTGAATCCTTCAAATTCCACTGTGGGTATGTGCCTCCTCTGTAGTAGGGATGAATCAATAAAGTTGTGAGAAGCCCCCCCATCAATGAGAACCGAAATCTTCTGTCCCTGCAATACCCCTCTCATCCTGAAGGTGTTATACTTGGGTACCCCACTGATGGAGGCCAATGTAGCCTTCTCCTCTATTGTCATGTCGTGACTTGGACTTTCTTCTTTTGTAGTTTCGGTGGTGTCTGCTTCTATATCCTGTAGGTGGCTGAAATCTTCATCCTCCTCATTGTCATAAGTAACCTCGATGTAGTGGGCCTTGCCTCTGCCCATGCACTTGTGGGATGGATCCCAAGGCTCTTTGCATGCATAGCATAGTTTCTTTCTTCTTAGTTCCCTTCTTGTGTTCTCATCCATCCTACCTCTTCCCCTGTCAAACCCCCTTGGGTTTCTTCCTCCTTGATTCATGGGAGTTCTTTGGTCTCTTCCTCCGGTGTTTAGAGGTGGTCTAGGATTAAACTTAGATTTCGCTGCTTGGCCTAGATCTCTAGTCCTCCATATAACATCCTGCAAGTTGGTAGGCTTGAAAGCCTTAACCCAATCCTTTAAGGGTTCCATCAAACTCTCTATGAAAAGCATCATGAGTCTTGACTGTGACGCGTCTTGTACCATGACTGCTATCCTCTGAAACTCCTCAATATACATCTCAGGTGATCCTTTCTGTCTGAGTTGGGTGAGTTCCCTGAAATGGAGTTCTGGATCCCCCGGGTCAAACCTGTCAATGAGCCTCTGTGTAAACTCTATGTAAGCCGCTATCTGATTGTGGCCAAGTGTGTTTAACCCATGGTACCACTAGTCATGAGCTTTGCCCTCCAAGTACATGGTGGCAAACTTGATGGCATCCATCTCTCTCATTGGGTTAAGCTGCAAGTAAGTATCCAGTTTTTGCACCCAAGCCTGTGTAGTCATCTTGGGAGACCCATCAAAATAGGGGATCTCCATTTTTCCAGCCCTGCGCTCTAACTCATAGTTGTTCTTGTGGTACGCTTGGTTTTGCCCCTGAGTTTAAATCCACAATACTGATCAAATGTCATCTGTCTCTGGACTGTTATGCTTAGTGAGTTATATTCCATGACATACTGTGCAAAATCGTCCTCAATTTCGTCTTGAAATTTTGGTTGTGTCTGTTCATCCAAAAACGAAGGTAGATAGGGCCTATTAGTGGTCCTGTTGTGTGTCTGTCCCTGTGGTGCACCTCCTCCATGGATTTGTCCCTCAGTATGATAATAGGGAACATGCTCCTGCTGATGTCTATTCCCGCCATGAGATTCACTAGCTTCTCTGTTGGCATACATTTTTGGACCCTTTCTGTTAGGGTCCTAACCTGCACATAGGTAGAACAATATATTCGGATGTAATAAAGGTCAATATTATTAAGGCCTTTCAATAAAATAGAATAAGGCGGATGTAAGAAGACCTAATAGAAGCTTCCGCTTCTAGAAGGATCTTTTTCTAGATGCTTCTTTTTACTATAAATAGGAGTCGAGGGTATGAGAACCCTAGCTTGGATATTATTGTAATAGAGCTCTGCTCAACTGGAGGTTGCCCCCTCGAAGAGACACGTGAACATTGCTTTCAGATTCAAAGTGCTATTTCTGTTGTTATTCTTATATCATTTCAGTGTTATTGTGGTGAATGTTCTGGTTATATTGCTGTTATTCTGCCATTACTAGCATTTTATTTCTGTTCTCCATACATTTTATATATGGTATATTACAAGTGGTATCAAAGCACTTTCCTCGGCAGAAAGTGTGGGTTAAATTTTTTTCAGGGTAGAGACGTACTCCGGCGTCTTTAAGCCATAGAGATCTATCGTTACGCGCATAAACTTGCTGTTGAGGGATTCATACACGCAGGAAATACAAGTGGTACTTAAGCGGACATCTGTTGGCCACCCTTGTAACCCCTGTTGGTACCCCTTCGAGTGGTAGCGCATCAGACAACACCTGTGTACGGATCGACCTAGATTACTTGAAGCCCTCTTTAGATAAACTGATCGGCCACTTGACTGCTATAGTGTCACCGAAAACAACACTCAGGAAGATACTCTCTAGTACCTGGGTAGTCGGGTAGTACAGCTAAGGGTACGGTCTATCCTCCTTAGTTAGTGCCCTGAGATATTGGGCCGAGTACTACAGTTGGACCTCGCACGTATATCAGAGAGCTATAGCACAGGGCAAACCCTTGTCTGTAGAACCCTTGGGGACATAAACATAAACAAATTAAATCAGACAAGATCTATTGCAACGCAACTGTGTTCGGGTTGCCAAGTAAATACACATTTCTTTCTGGTTAAGCATTTGGGCATTTCCTCTCTGCAGTATTCTTCAGACCAGACGTAAATAAAAAATAAAAAAATAAATAAAAGTTTGAAATTTTTTTCACCATTATTTCAGCCCGATTCCATTGGATCCATCTCTTCGCCCTTGTCACATTCATCCATATAATTTTTTCGGCAAAATGTTTTTTACCCCGCCTGCCCCTTTTCAGTTCCCCCATCCTCATGGCCCATACTCGTAGCCAAGACTTGGAAGATCGCTTCAACACCTTGCAATTTGGTCTCATTGAGACCCAACAAGAAGTGAAACAACTCAGTGCCAATGTCACCGCCATCAATACAACCATGCAGTCCTCAATGGGCAAAATCAAACAAGACCTCACCACCCAGCTTGAATCAGTCTTTTCGACACTCTGCACCAAACTGCATATCCCTACAGATAACCCTTCCTCTTCCTCACTCCCACAGACTGAAGGTCACCATTCCTCTCATTCCCATACCTTGCAGAACCATCACTTTCAATGTGACCTACGCCTTCCACGGGTGGATGTGACCAAATTTGATGGCTCAGACCCCACTGGTTGGGTAACCCAAATGGAACATTACTTCTCTTTATACAAC
>SNQJ01S0226154.1:0-14633 GCA_010110895.2 Picea sitchensis | reverse complement strand
AGAATGTTGGTTCTTCCTCCAAATCCTCCATCAATTGTACTTCATAAGCTTGTTTGGCATTTACCTATCCTCCTTTAGTATCACATTACCACATTAAGGTATCTTTTTCATTATTTAATTCAAATCCCAAACCAACTAAGCCCTTAACAAAATTATCCCATTCCTCTTTTTGTTCTCCTTCTAGTCCTAAAGTCTCTGCCTTTTTCCATCTTAAGTAACTTGTATCGTCCATATCAATTGTCCCTACTTGTGCAAGGAATTCTATACCTTGCGCCTTCATTGAATAAATGATCTTCCTTGAAAGTTTATTTATGAGTGGGACCCAAACATTGGATCAACTTCAATTTTGATGTCCCTCCTATTTCCAGGCTTCCAGACCAGCCAATCAATTATAATAGTTATTGATGATGTAAGGGCTCTCCAACTATTTGAAATAACATTCCATTTTTTCCAACCTTCGCTGAACCACTCAGCAATAGTTTTCTTCTTGAGGTATTTTTTATGTATCACCTCGTGCCATAGACCAGGCACCATAAGACACCTCCACATACTTTTGGTCGCCAGAGCTTTTCCAAAAGAAAAGATGTTTTTAATACCCCACCCTCCTGACTTTTTGGGTTTTGCAATCATTTTCCAACTTACCAAATGCATCCCTTCTTTTACTTTTTTACGAGTCCACATGAAACTAAACATCCTCCTTCTAATTTTGTTTAGAATACTTTTTAGTATCTTAGCCAAAGAAAGAGAGTATACATGTATGCTTTATAGTACAACTTTTACAAGTATGACCCTTCCCCCTAAAGTTAGCCACCTATGGCTCCAGTTCGAAATTCGTTTTTCAAATTTTTTCTCAAGCCAGTTCTAGTCTGCCCTTTTATAGCAATTTGGTTTTAAGAAAAATCGAAGGTACTTAAATCCAACATCTAATGGTTTTACTTCAAAGGGCATAATCTCCTTCAAAATTGCAAGCTCCTCAGTTAACCATCCTGCTTCTAGGACTAAAGACTTATGTGGACTGAAAGACATCCTTGTCGCCTTGCAGAATAGATCAAGTACCTCCTTATAAGCTTCCCATTCTGTGATATTTCCATTACCAAATAGAATTACTTCATCCACAAACATCAAGTGTGTAATTATTATCCCTCTTGCCACTAAAACTCCTACTATTTTCTTTTCCATCACCTGGTCTTGTATGGCTCTACTAAGGCCTTCTACCACAAGTAGAAAGAGTAAGGGAGATAATGGGCAACCTTGCCTCAATCCCATTGTACTTTTAAAGAAACTGGTGGGGCTTCCATTGATCAACACAACAAAATGTGCAGTAGATACTCACCCCATAATCCAATTTGTAGCTTCTAGAATCATACCCACCTGTAATAATACTAACCTTAGAAAACCCCAGTCCACTCTGTCATAATATTTTATCAAGTCTAGTTAAAGGACCAATGCTTTGATATTTTTTACCTTGATGATGTGTAAGGCTTCCTGTACTACTCCAATGGCATCTATAATTTGTCTACCCTTCAGAAAACCGAATTGTTCCTTTGAAATACCAATTGATAAAGAGGTTTTTAATCTAGTTGCAATAATTTTAGTGATGATCTTATACACCAAATTGGAAAGTGCAATTGGTCTATATCCTCTAAAGGATACTGGCTTATTACTCTTAGGAATAAGTGCAAGAAAGGTAGTATTCAATGCTCCAGAGACCCTACCTTTTCGCTTAGATTCTTCAACCATCTCCAAAATTTCATTACCCAATAGATTGAAGAATGCCAGGAAGAATTCTATAGTCCAACCATCTAACCCATGACTTTTTGAAGCATTGAAACCTTTAAGAGTTGTCTGAATTTCAGATAAAGTTTCTGGCTCGGCCAATCTGAGACCTTCCTCCTCTAAGAAAATCCTTGGATAATTCCTGATTATTGCTAGTTGATTGGATATAGTGAGGTTAGCCCGAGCCTTGAAGATATGATGAGAATATCCAACTGTTTCCTTTTGCAGTCCTTGTTTACTTGTGATCATTGTTCCATCTTCCTTAGTAATATCCTAGATAGTATTGGTTTGTTTTTTGGAATTTGCATAAGCATGAAAGAACTTAGTATTCCTGTCTCCTGATGCCAACCAATTTATCCTACTCTTTTGTCTCCAAGTTTCCTCCTGGCTTAATAGAACCAATTTCCTCTTTTCTTTTTCTAGTACCAATAATTTGTCATCCTCTTTCTCAAAACCCCCAGGAAAATCAGTGTATAGTGTGTCCAATTCAATTTCTAGTTTCACCAATTCTTCCTTTGCTTTTAGTTTTTCCTTTCTTTCCCAACTTATCACCAAAGACTTAAGTAGTTTGAGTTTTTTAACCAATGAATCCATAGGATCTAAAATCTTTGTTCCCAACAGTCCATTCCAATTTGATCTAACTAAATTATCAAATTTTGGTTCCTCCAGCCAAACATAATTGAATTTAAAAGGATAGCATAACTTTTCCTTCCTCAACTAGATTAAAAACCTCTCTTTCAATTGGTATTTCAAAGGAACAATTCGACTTTCTGAAGGGTAGACAAATTACAGATGCCATTGGAGTAGTATAGGAAGCCTTGCACAACACCAAGGTAAAAAATATCAAAGCATTGGTCCTTAAACTAGACTTGATAAAGGCTTATGACAGAGTGGACTGGGGTTTTCTAAGGTTAGTATTATTACAAGTGGGTATGAGTCTAGAAGCTATAGATTAGATTATGGGGTGTGTCTCTACTGCAAATTTTGTTGTGTTGATCAATGGAAGCCCCACCAGTTTCTTTAAAAGTACAAGGGGATTGAGGCAAGGTTGCCCATTAAATTCAGAAAGGTAAATGCCAAACAAGCTTATGAAATACAATTGTTGTTCAAAATCTATTTCTGAATGCAGAAATGGATTCAGCACACTGAAAACCCTTGGGGCACTCGAATTATACATAAATAATCACTCGAATCTACAAATCTAACAATTTCTTGTCGGATTTCGAGCAAATATCCCCCCAAAAAATCATTATTTCGTAGAACATTTAGCGTACTACTTTCGTAAAACAAAAACAGTTAGACAACGTCTTTTATTATTCCTTGCCGTATTAGTTTGTCCTTTGACCAAAAATATTTGCATAATACCTATTGTTGGAGCTAGGGAATTAAAAGCATATATTTTTATATAATAAAAAGTAGCATATATGTATTGATCTGATTGGATAAGAGATTGGAGGTCTTATTGCCGGCTTCGCTATTCCCAATGTTTTATATGGCAACATATCCAAAAAAATTCTCGTATACAGTCTTTTTGAATAATATATTTTTCCTATGTATTGCTTGAAGGTGGATTAATGCTAGCATTAGTTCGAATGTTTGTGTTAGCATTTTCTGCTAGCTTAATATATCTGTAAGTTTTTATTTGTACTAATCATATTGAAATGTTTTGATATCCAATCTTTATAGTGATTGAGAATTCCAAAGTTTATAACGTCCTTGCCGCAAGTATTTGTATTGAAATGTATTGACACTTATTTCGAGATGCCTCAATAGGCCTGACATCTTAAATGTTTACATGACGCGAGGTCCTCCAACATGCGTGACAACTTAAATGTTTGCATACCGCGAGGTCCTTAGACAGCCTGACAGACTTAAATGTTTATCTAAATACGTTTCTTGGAGTACATTTTTCCTCGAAAATTTCCATACAATGTTATAGTGAATTTGCACAGTGTTGTTGTCCACCACCAGTTGAATAGTCGTTGTATGTTTCATCCTTCTTCTACCTTTGCAATGCAATTTCGTCATCGTTGAAGCTACATATATTGTTTACAGGTTCGGTTAGTGCTTCTTCTTCGTTGGTTCGTCGGATGTTGCTTGTTGTTGTTTCGTTCTCGATTCGACCTGAGCTTCTGCATTTCGTCATTTTGGAGTAAGTTTCCATGCCATAGTTTCATTTTATATTCCTTGTTTGTTGTTCAATGTTTGCAGTTTGCAAGTAAGAATGTTTGCTTATTTGTAGTGGCATGGTCGTCGTATGTTTATGGTTCCTTCTGTGTTTTGGTTGCAGTTTTGTAATCATTGGAGATACATATGTTGTTTACTGGCTCGATGGTTCTTGATGGTTCGTTGGTTCGTGGGTTGTTAGTTCTACTTGTTTGGCTCAGGTTTACGCTTTGGGGCCCTGAGGATGCAGTTCGGCATGTTCATGCTTTCTCGCTGGTTTGGTTCTTGTTGTTTTCTTTTGTTTGATTCGGCCTTGCAGGGTTGGGGTCCAGCGCCGGTGGTTGGAGTTTTTTTTTTATTATTATTATTATTGTTTTTGGGGGCGCTTTACGATGTTCAACCCCTGCACCCACGAGTCGACATGCAATTGTGTTATTTTCCCTGTCTACCGAGGTCGATATCTGTTCTACTGTGAGATTTTTCTAGTGCTTGAGTGCTGACATGAAAGAAAATAGTTGCATGCAAAATTGTTCGAGGATTACATGTGAAATTGCAATATCCGTTGTTTTTTTGTTAGAATAAAGCATATGTAGGGTACATTTATAAACCATGTATGGTCAGATGTGCCCATATGACATTACATGTTCTTTCTCCTCTACGCAGACTGGTGTGCGCACGATACAATTTGTGTTGTACTTGAGCTATGATATGTACAACAAAGATTCTGCAAGATTATATTTCAATGTCTGGAAGCATGTCTGGGTAGTTTGCCACGGAAAACCAGAAACTTGTATCATGGGCACAATAGTCTATGTAGAGAATAAAGAACATGTATTTCCATCGATGGAATCATATCTGGATAATTTTCCACGGAAAACCAGAAATCGTTTAGCTACGACCATGCAATTTCGTAATATTTTGTGGCTTGTAATATATTTTGGGTAGGGCAAAAAAATTACACGTTTACAACTATGGATGGAGAAGCGCAAAGGTTCATGTTTCTGCATATCTTCTAGACTGTTTGTTAAGTCTCTTTTACTATATGTACATATTGCTCGTTCTCCGGTGCATACCAGCTTCCATTCATGTTCGCTGTATTTTGTTCGCTCCCACATTCAAACAAACAGAATAGCTGGAGAAAATGATGGAGTCTTGACTGCATCGGTTGAAGAGGATATAGAAAGGTGCATGCTTGTATTGTTATTTCATATTGCATCGTTTTGTATTTCATTTATTGTCTGTATATGTATTCACTTAGTTTATTATATGTACATGTTGCTTGCCTTCCTACATGGTAACTTATGTTCATTACATGCCTTCATGCATACTAACCTGCTTCATGTCTATTGTGTTTTCACTGCATTGCTACATTTAAACAAACAGAGTGGTTGGAGATGACGATGGGCTCTTTCGTGGGTAAATAACCATGTTTCTCTTTCTTTTACATGTATATCTTCATTATAAGTTATCTTCAATACATGCCTTCCTGCATACTAACCTACTTCATGTCCGTTGTGTTTTTGCTGCATTGTTGTATTTAAACAAACAGAATGGCTGGAGAGGACAATGGACTCTTTGGCGGGTAAATAGACTTGTTTATCTTTCTTTTAGATTTTTGTCTTCATACTAACTTGCCTTCGTGTCCATTGCATATTCAACGTTGTTGCCTTGGAAAAAATGGGTTGCTTGGACAAGAAGATGAATTGTTTTGTGCAACAACAGAGGGTTATGTGGAACAATATTCTAAAAGGTATACCAACCGTGCTGGTAAATTAAATATACAAACCGGGTGGGGGCATATAATATTAGACTTGAAAACAATGGTTTGGCAGCAATGGGCCTTTTTGCCCTCTGTATTTCTACTTTTTCCATTTTCTATTATCCCTTTTGTTTTCTAATTCATCTACTTTGGTGTTCTTTCCGAAAATGCCTTGGTGCACCATTTGGCGGACTAACGATTTCAAATCTATGGTCGTGCTTCTACCTTATTCCATAGTTACCCACTTTGTCGATTGCGGGTGTCGGACTGACAGGTTCAAGACTGCTCCCCTGGATTTCAGGGGTCCGCGATATACAGATTGGTCGTGGTGTCCCGCCCTCACTCCCTGTTTACTATTAAACATTTTTCCAGTAAAAAAAATCAGATGCATACAATTTTACGGTTATTTAGTCCTTCTGATGGACATTATACAATGCAGATGCTTGTTTAGTCCTAATGTTCATCTGTACTTGCTTACATCAGAAAAAGTTGGACTAGTGACATGAGCATGAGCAGTCAATCATCCCAGACATCAGCAGACCGACAAGGCCAAAGGTAAAGATGCATACGCTATGCTCTTACTATGTTTACCAAACAAATATCCTCAGCTATATATTCATCTATGGCATGGTGAATATGTTGATGTCATCTACAATACATGGTTTGTAATTCACAAGAAGAATCAACAAGTACAAGCGAGATGTCAAACGTGCTGCATGTTCCGTAGACTAAAAGGTGTGGTTGCAAAACTCTGGCTCCATAGTTCATCGAAGCTATGCGTGTACTTGTAGATTTATGCCAATGAAAGACGAATACAAAAAAAATAAAATTGCACAACACCATTCACTTTAGTTTTCCTATTCAAAAAATGTCACCAGGTCTAGCGTTGTAACATCCAAAGTACTATCAATAGAGGGCTTGAACAACCATTGAACTGGACAAGTGTTCGTCAGGGACATAATGGTTGTCTATAGCACCTACTTGGATAAGGCAAACAAAAGTAGATCCATTATGTGTGCTGACATGATAAACAAGGAGGCCATGATGATAGTGACACTGACTATTCCTCAACAACTTGTCCAGAAACATGCAGAAAAGATATTGTCGGGTAATGGGATATCCATTACAAATTTTAATATATTGCCCAAAATAGTATATGAATGTGGTGATTGTGATCGAATTATTTCGCTCAACGAAACAAGTATTGTGGAAAAAAATTATGTTGTTTGTTCAAAATATTGTTTCATCCCAAACTCGACTATCAGCCAGCTTGCACAGAGCATTGACATTTACCCAATCGGGATGATTGGTGCAACTGTCACATTGGTGAGAAAACTTGGCTCACAACACATTCTCCATATAAAGGATGGAGAGTCGGACAACGAAAAGGCAATGGTACCGCTTTTCATATTCAGTTCTGTACTTTATTTTCGCATGTGCATGTATCTCGGGTAAGTTACTCAAATATTGCACTGTTCCATGTTGTAGCTGCAATTGTTCGATACGTATTCAAATTTGTTTTCGTCAATGGAGCAACAATTGCATAAAGAGCAGATTCCACTTATGCTCTTCAAAAATATAACAAAGAAAATGGATGTTAGAAAAAGGATCTTTTGGACAACTCAAGCAACGTTTGTAACAGAGTTGCGAGCAGATATAGTACATGATCTGAAGAAAATAGCTAGCTCTACAACTGTTGTGCGTATACATCAACAAAATCATCCTCACTTTGCTTATAGAAATAACCTTGAACAAATTTTTGCGGCTTGTTTTATTTATTTTTTATTTTTTTAAGGGGAGGGGGGGGTGCAATTGTGTATTATATTGTTCAATGTATTAATTCCTATGCTCGCATTCCCAGGTTGAAGGTATTTTAGTTGCAGCCCATGTGTACTCGACCCCCTTTGAACCTGTATGTGCAAAATGCAACTCTCCTGCTTCTGCCTCCGCTTTGATAAGTGATGATACGATTGATTGTCTGGGATGCGATGAAAAATGTCCATATATATATGGACATTGAGTCAATGTTGTCATCCGAACCGTGGGCAGCACAACCATGCATTGTACGGTTAGGTAACCTCTGTTAGAAAATGTGCTTCCTAAGTTGGCAGAGTTGTCGTATGAAACATATCTACAGAAAAAGGAAAGTAGTGTCTACATGCTGCGGGACCTTCAAATACACAACAAATTTACCTTAAATGAGGACAATGCAATTTTTCATATCGACTGAAGAAGGGAAAATATATATATATCAAACTTTGTCAGGAAACGAAAAATACCCCATGTGTCTCTGTAATATTTATTTGACATCTAGATGAATGTTCGTCAGACTCGACTAGTTGGGATTGCAATGCGCATAAGATTGTTCGGTCCAAAAAATGGGAAGCATGGAAGAGAACCCCATATATCCCATGGCCCCAGTTATTTTCTACTGGGAACATATACCATATGCAACCGAAAACGAATGCAGTGACGTCTTTTCTTTGTATATCAAATTGTTTGGTGCAAAGGTGAATGTGTCATGTTCTATGGAACCTTGTGGGAACTTGCTTGCGGCCTGTTTGAAGTTTAGTTGGTTCTTGATAGTGTGCTTCATCTGTCAATTTGTATGTCGCGGAACTCTGACTGTTGTTTGGAGGACACGAAACAATAGAATTGAATTTTTAAGCTAGCTAGCCCGCAAATCCGCCTGATAATTTCTATGGCGTTGTGACACAAATGTAGTATGTGGCTTATTTTAGCAGTTTTGCTTGATCGATGAACTTTGTAAAATTAATCTCCTGGAATAATTTGAAATCAGAGAATATATATCGTGCGAAGTGCAATTGTGCTATCATATCAACAAGAGGCTCTTAAAATTCAAATTGGTTGTTGTTTTAGCATTTTTACTTAATCGATGAACTTGGTGAAATTAATCTCCTGGAATAATTTGAAATCAATGAATATATACTGTGCAAAGTGTAATTGTGCTATCATATCAACAAGAGGCCCTTAAAATTCAAATTGGTTCTTATTATGCTTGCGGTGATAGAATTTTAAAAAACTTTCTTTTGTTTCCTTCCTTTTTTTTAAAATAAGCGATTTAACATCCTTTGATAATTTTATGTAATTCAATTGTACAATATCAATATTTAATATTAATAATTTAGTATTTGAAAATAATGTTTTTAGATAATGTTAGATAGGATGATCATCCGTAAACAATCGCAATCTTGAGCCCACCAGTCCTGGAGTCCTTCTGTCAATTTGTGTGTCGCGAAACTCCGACTATTGTTTGGAGGACACGGGACAATAGAAGTGCAATGTTGATCCAAAGAGCCCACAAGTCCGCCTGTCAATTTGTATATTGCGGAAGTCTGGGTGCTATTTGTAGGACACAGAACAATAGAGACTCAATTTTGAGCCCGCCAGGCCGAGAACCTGCGATCCAAAAAGTGGCTAAGTATGGAATGAAGGATCCGTGCATCCTCTATAAAATCTAATGTGCATACTTTATAAGAGTACATGTTTACTATGTATTGCTCGTTTGTTGGAAAATTTCTAGGTGCGGAAGATGGCAGATGTACATGTTCAGATTTTTGCTTACTTTTATATCACCAGCCCGACCAAATTGTACAAACTTTCTTGTCTAATTAAATTATGCAATATCAATATTTAATATTAATAATTTAGTGTTGAAAATAATGTTTTTAGATCATGTTAGATAGTTGATAGGGATTAACATCCGTAAACAATGGAAATCTTGAACCTGCCAGCCCTGGAGTCCATCTGTAAATTTGTATATTGCGGAACTCCGAGTGTTGTTTGGAGGACACAGAACAATAGAAGTGCAATGTTGAGCCAGTCAGGCCGCAGGTCTGCTTGTCAATTTGTATATCGTGGAATTGTGGGTGCTATTTGTAGGGCGCGGAACAATAGAGGCCAAATTTTCATTCCCCCAACCCGAGAACCCGCGATCCAAAAAGTGGCCAAGTATGGAATGTAGGATCCGTACATGATCTATAAAAATTTCATGTCCATACTTTATAAGAGTACATACTTAGTATGTATTACTCATTTTTCGGAAAACTTGTAGGTGCGGAAGTTGACGGATTCACGACTTCAAATTTCACTTACTTTTATATCACCAGCTCGACCAACCAATTCCCCGTTTGATATTGTAATAAACGAATATAAATTGGCCCAAGTCCAATTGTGCTATCACATCAACATGAGGGCCTTAAAATTCAAATAGCTCGCAAGTCTGCTTGTCAATTTGTATATCGCGGAAATGTGGGTGCTATTTGTAGGGCATGAAACAATAGAGGCCTAATTTTGAACCCGCCAGGCCGAGAATCCACGATCCAAATAGTGGCTAAGTATGGAATGAGGGATCCGTACATGCTCTATAACATCTCATGTCCATAGTTTTTAGAAGTACATCTTTAGTATCTATTACTCATTTCCTTCGAATGTTGTTTAGAAGACACAAGACAATAGAACTGCAATGTTGAGCGAGCCAGTCCGCAAGTTCGCCTATCAATTTGTAAATCGCGGGACTATGGGTGCTATTTGTAGGATACAAACCAATAGAGGCCCAATTTTAAGCCCGCCAGACCGAGAACCCACGATCGAAAAAGTGGTCAAGTATGAAATGCGGGATCCGTGCAAGCTCTATAAAAACCTCATATCCATACCTTATAAGAGTACATACTTAGTATGTATTACTCATTTTTCAGAAAACTTCTAGTTGCAGAAGTTGGGGGATTCACGACTTCAGATTTCAATTACTTTTATATCACCAGCCCGACCGACCGCTTCTCCTTTTGATATTGTAAGAAACGAATATAAACTGGCCCAAGTCCAATTGTGTTGATACATCGACACAAGGCCCTTAAAATTCAAATAGTCCGCAAGTCCGCTTGTCAATTTGTATATCGCGAAACTCTGGATGCTATTTGTAGGGCACGGAACAACAAAGGCCCAATTTTGAGGCTGCCATCCCGATAACCCGCAATCCAAAAAGTGGCCAAGTATGGAATGAGGGTTGTGTACATGCTCTATAAAATCTCATGCCCATACTTTATAAAAGTACATATTTGGTATGTATAACTCGTTTCTTGCAAAATTTTCTAAGTGCGGAACTTGACGGATACACGTGTTCAAATTTCCACCCATTTTTATATCAGCAACCCGACCGACCTCTTGCCCGTTTCATATTATACAAAAATTTTGGAACGTAAGTTTTTGAATACGTGGGTTTTTCTTTGAAATAAGATATTTCACATCCTTTTATAATTTTATGTAATTAAATTGTACAATATGAATATTTAATATTAATACTTTAGTATTGAAAATAATATTTTTAGGTAGTGTTAGATAGTTGATAGGGATCAACATCTATAAACAATTGCAAGGTTGATCCCGCCAGCCATGGAGTGTTGTTTGAACGACACAGAACAATAGAAATGCAATGTTGAGCGAGCCAGGCGGCAAGTCTGCCTGTCAATTTGTATATCGCATAACTCTTGGGTGCTATTTGTAGGTCACAGAACAATAGAGGCCCAGTTTTGATCTTGCCAGCCTGAGAACCCACGATCCAAAGATTGGCTTAAGTATGAAATGCGGGAACAATACATGCTCTATAAAATCTCTTGTCAGTGCTTTCTAAAAGTAGATTTTATGTATTACTCATTTTTTTCGAAAAATTTCTAGGTAAGGAAGTTGGCGGATTCACATATTCAGATTTCACTTACTTTATATCACCAGCCCGACTGACCAACGACTTCCCTGTTTCATATTGTACAAACCTCCTTGTCTAATTAAATTGTACAATATCAATATTTAATATTAATAATTTAGTATTCAAAATAATGTTTTTAGATAATGTTAAATACTTGATAGGGACTAGCATCCATAAACAATGGCACTCTCGAGAGCACCAGCCCTGGAGTCTGTTTGTCAATTTGTATATCGCGAAACTCCGAGTACTGTTTGTATGGCACGAAACAAAAGGAGTGCAATGTTGACCGAGCTAGCCCGTAGGTTCGCTGGCCAATTTTTATATTGCAGAATTCTGGATGCTATTTGTAGGCCACGAAACAATGGATGCCCAATTTAGAGCTCGCCAGTCCGAGAACCCACGATCCAAAAAGTGGTCAAGTATGGAATGTGGGATCCGTACATGCTCTATAACATCTCATGTTCATACTTTATAGTACACATTTAGTGTGTATTACTCGTTTTTCGGAAAATTTCTTGTTTCTCTTCTCTCTGCTTTCCCTTTTTGAATCACAGGTTCCTGCATAGGCGGGTTTAACATTGCGTTTCCATTGTTCCGCCGTGTGCAACTAGCACCCGAACGTTCGTGATTTACAAATTAGCAAACAAACACCCCTTCATCTCATATGTTTTCGCTTTCTGTTTACTTGGTCCTTTTTCCCAATGTCTCATGCTTTTATATACAGAACCCGAAGTTCAACAATATACAAATTGCCCTCTCGCCATTGCGCTTCCGCTATTCCACTACGCAAAAATAGCAGCCGAAATTTCGCGACATACAAATTGACGGCCGATATCTGTCACAGATGCAATATTACCATCAACCCTTCACGTCTCCTAGGTATATCTTCTACCCTTTTTCTTTTGTAACCCGCTCGACCGCTTTCCATACTTAGGTATTTCTTGGAATCGGTTTCGCGGGTTGGCGGGTGCACGAAATGTACAATGCTTCGTTGCAATTCGCCATCACCGCTGCCTTTGTACTTATTTCCAGATATGCAATAATTAAGCTTTAATGCTAGTAGTTCATCCTGCAGGAACCATTAAGATTGTCATTAATGTCCGGAAATCCGGAGAAGATTTGTCATTACTACGAAATAAACTAAGATTTGCGCAGAAATATGTTATCCTTTCCAAGTATTCATTTCAAACATGATGCAATCTGTTTTTGTGCGCCGGCGGGTTGGCGCCTATAAGAAATTTCTAATTCTTAATCTCTCTTCGTCGTCACCGTGACCTTCACACTTTTTTCTAATTATGCAATTAGTGAGTTGTAATGGTGACAACTCATTCCGCACGAACCCTGGAGATTGTCATTGATCAGCGAAAGGTTCGAGGAGATATTCCATTGATACACATTAAACCATAATTTGCGGAGGGTTATATTATCCCTCCCCGAATTTCATTTCAAACATCTTCTCGAGCAAACGGAAATTGTCGTTAACTTGTGGCAGTAATTCTGTCCAGATACAGTAAACACATTCATGCATAATGGCCAAAGTTTCCACTATTCCAAGGCATATTCTTACTGCTCATCTCCCTCTTCCCAGGAGCAAAAAGGAGATGGTCCCTTGGTACACCAAGAGATATATTTCAAGCCAAAGAATTCCAAGGCAACCTTGCATGCTCAGAGAACCTGCCCAGTTGCATTCATGGCTGGCACAGAGGTTGATGTCATGGATTCTGAGTCAGAAGAAGATGATCTGATGGCCGATGATACGACAATGGATGATGGCAATGCAAAGACTCTTCCCACTCCTACACCCAAATTGAAATCAACCATAACGGGCGAAACTTCCCGGCTCAGTGATGGCGGTCCTGACAACACCAAAAAGAGTTTCAGAAAAGAAACCGATGTTGAACGCAATAGCCGATTTGCAACGTGAAAGTAGGAATTCCAGAGTTCCAAATTAATCTGTTCTGGGCGGAAGAGTTTAACTATAAAGAAATGATATGTTGATGCTTCTAGAGATATATTTCAAGCCAAAAAATTATTCACTTGCGGGACTACTGTCCTATTCTCTGGATATACAATTAACATCTTCGAGAATCAAGTCCAGAACTCTCACTACTGCAAGTCATTTTTCTACGAGTCATCTCCTTCCACCCAAAATGGACTAATTTGGGCCTCTAAAATTGCACGTGCAACATGTATCCCTGAATTTTTTTCGACTATGCAAAGGCGGTTTCAGTTAAGGGCTATTCCGTTTGCCTTGGAACGTTTTTCGTCTTCTTCCTCACGAGAAGCTTCTGAAAACTATCAATTTCACCACAGGATGATTCATCGAGGAGAAAATTGCAAGGATGTTGCATACTACGGATCTCGTGCCTGTGTTTGTGGCAGATACGTTCAATGTTTTGGCCCGAAGAACTGGGTCCAATTTCTAAGGATAGATGTACAATACTCGGTTTTTTCTTATTTTTTTAAATGGATTTGCTATTAATTTTTTTTGCCTTGGAGTCTTCATTGTTGTTTCTTTTCTGGATTTATCGTCTGTTCTCATTAGCATGGTTCGGTGCTCTTGTAGTTCTTGGATATTATGTTTAGTTAGGTTATTTTTTTCTAAGATGGAACATGTAACAATTATATGACAATGTATTGTGTCAATCCACTAGCCTTTTATGCAAACAAAAAATGGATTACACATAGTTTCAAACCAACGTTCAATTCTATTCGTAATGCAGATAGAACATAGCAATACCAATGTACAATCTTGCAGCAAAATCGTCATTCTTGTTTCTAGACATGCAGTTGTTAAGTTATAATGCTAACAACCCATAATGCAAGAAGTTTAATACTTAAGTTAATATGTTACAATCATAGAAAAATGTATCAAGAACACAGTTACACCCACACGTTCCAATAAAATCTAATCTTCAACAAAGCATTTGCTGACAATTAGTAGAAAATGAAGTTTAATAGTTAAGTTAATATGTTACAGTCATGGAAGAATGTATCAAGAACATACTTACACGCACAGGTTGCAATAAAATCTAATCTTCAACAATGCATTTGCTACAAATAGTAAAAAATGATGGTTTTGCAACAATGGGGCTTCTTTGAAACCAATTTGCGCTTACGAAAACTGCCCTTCGCCTTTCTATTTTCCCACTCTTTTATTCCGTGTAGTTACTCTTCCTGGTTACTTAATCGTTTTTTTTTTTTTTTTTT
>SNQJ01S0226152.1:0-14633 GCA_010110895.2 Picea sitchensis | reverse complement strand
AGATCGAAGCTATTTAGGACCAGAGACTTGGATGTTGAAGTTGAAAGAACACACAAGGACTTGAGACACCTATATGTACAAGAGAGTAGAGCATCTACCCCATCTAGAGAAGAAGTATTACCCATGCACACTATGAAAGAATCTCAGCATTGTGAAGTTACGATGCCAAAACAAGACAAGAATCATAATGGAAAGAGGAATAACAAGATGAAGATCACTGGGAAAAAGGATCGAAAGCTCAACAAGAAGAGAGAAAATATTGAAAATTTACACAAGGTTCCAGAGGGAACTTCATAGAGGGAAAATTTGCAAAATAGGAACTTCGTCGGGATAGCATAATAACGTCACATGGCACTTCGCCATGGTGAAGCAATATAGCTGTTTGAAACAGTATAACCATTAGACTGGTGCCACGAATGGTTAGAAAAACATTTATGGTCAGAAATCCCACCATCAAACCATTGGGATTGTGCCAGAACAGGCAAAATTGAGTTAATGAAGGCTTCTCGCCCATTGGAGAGATCCGTTACCTAGTTGCCTACTTATTCTGTCGACTGTTGCACTGATAAAACTTTTGCGAATTGTATCAGAGAGAACTCACTGCAATTTCACTGTGATTAGTAATATCGACATCAGTTCTATTTTTTTTCGCATTCATTCATCCATCTAATCCAATATTGTATGTCAAACGAGCTCAACTCCGTAGAAAAAATCATCGAAGAAGTTCTCATCAATCTCATGACCGAGAAAGTAATGTCTGCAAGTATTCAAGCATCATCGACGAGAGGAGTGCAAGCCTCTCCGTTGACCGCTCGAGGATCCGGGTCGTCTCGAGTTGTCACAGAAAATATAACCAAGCACAGAGATGACCTAGAAAATGTGAATATGATCCCGACCATACTGCCTGACTACATCCCACCTTTGGCTGGTGCGGTGAGTCATGATAGTGTACCAAGAGATTTTGAGTACACCATGGTTATTGTGTACCACCCGAAGGGTATACACATAGTTCGAGCACATAAATACAAGATCGCAGTGTTGAAGTTCAACGAATTCAACCTAGGATACCGCAAAACCATAGTATGCTTGCCCCATATAAATACTTGACCAGAACGAAGGGGAAGAACTCAAAAATAATCCCCCAACCATGGATGATGAACCTCGCACAGTCCACCCTGTTGAATGTAATGAAAATCCCACACTTTGGAAGGAACCAATAAGTTAACGCCTATGTCAAGCTCCTACTTTCATGTTACCATGGTGGCTACTTATGGCTAGACTATCATATCACAGTTGATCCGATACTGATCCATAGGATCACCGGATTGAGTATGCAAAGACTCGACCCACGGGATTTCTATCCATGGAAATCCACAGATCACGCGTTAGCACAAAAGATCAAGGATACCTACGGCAATGTTAAGGGGATGCAAGGATACAAGGTAGCTTCCATCCAGAATGGTGCAGTGCATCGAGCATGCCAATTAATTGCAAGGAAGCTAGTAAGAAAGAACAGACCCACGTAGGTCACAGGCATTGTCGTTGACCTCACGAGGAAATGTGTAGAAGGCCTATAGATGAACTGGGCAAAGTACCTAGTTAATAAGCTAGAATTAGATTGCCACAAAGCACATGATCAAGGATACGAGTTCCACTTTAGCTGGCTCCTGATCCTCATCGTGTTTGTTTCTTGGGAGATGCCGGAAGGTGTGACCTTCCCGGACATTGAACCGTTTGATCTGCTAGTTGCGAAGTTCATCACGCTCTGGTACTCAAGTGACATGGGAAACAATGGCAGTCGAACGCATTTTTTCACACATATTATCTCCAGCTGAAGAAATCCATTGAAGTTGAACCTCATATGACATAGAACACCCTACAATGCTTAAGAACCCTCATGAAGTTACGTGCAGATTGACACTTCATCAATATTACTACGTGAGCAGATGAACATAAGGAGGAGCTTCAGTCGTACTACAAGCTCACTGAAGAGGACCTCGAGGAGATAACTAAGGAATTGTGAGCCAACTTCCTTATCCCTGTTGACCCTATAGAGATGTCTGACCCTGAACTTGAAAGCTCAGAGGCCACTAACAAGGAACATGACACACCCAGAACCAGTAGAAGGAAGAAGACTGAAGAATTCCAAGACTTAAGCAACGTATCATAGAAGATTGCTTCAGTATCACCTGACCGAGGGGGTGATGACGAAGTAGAAGAAATAAATGGAAAAGAAGATGAGCAGAATCAAGGCGAAGTAACACCGCCTAGATATGATTCTGATCCCTTGAATAAGAGGAAGGTTTCTCCCAAGAAACCCTCTTCCCAGAAGAAATCAAGAGCCACTTTGACGAAGATGCAAACTGTGCTCACTGTCGATGATTTTGACTTCATCATCCCAGCTGTGAACGACGCCTCGCAAGAAATATTGCAGAAACAAGAATTCAAGCAGGAGGAGATTGTTGTGGGTGGGAAATCCCCCTACGGACTAGCATTAAGGGTTTTGTAATGCATGCATAAAATGGCCTAAAGTCTCCTACTTCTTACCAACATCCCAATCATAAACCCCATTATTCATATGTAAATACAGGGTTAAAAAGATCAAGTTATTGTACCTTAGTTTCCATGTTTGATGTCGATCCTTTAACATTTGGTCACTCCTTGACTGCAAATCTCCACCCAATGCTGGCCTACATCCATAAAAAGAAAAACAAATAACTCCACATGCATATGATATATGAACTAATGGGTTAGAGATTCTATCAAAATACGGAGAATAGATTCTTGAAATGTAAGTGTTTGGTCAACTTCCTGAACCTTCTAGACACCTACCATGTAGGAGAGAATAGAAGGTGGATTTTGACCATATACTGCTTCAAAAGGAGTCATTTGAGTAGTTTTATGGTAAGAATTGTTGTACCACCATTCAGCTAATGGTAACCATTAAACCCATTGATTTTTCCTTTCAGGGATAAAACACCTCAAATAAGTCTCCAAACACTTGTTGACAACTTCAGTTTGACCATCATTCTGGGGATGATAGGCGGTGCTGAGATGCAATTGGGTTCCCTGTAGCCTGAATAGTTCTTTTCAAAAATTGAGGGTGAAATTGGGGTCTCGATTAGAAAAAATAGAATGAGGCATTCCATGAAGCTTGAAGATATGATCCATGAAAAGTTGAGCCACAATGGATGTAGTAAATGGATGTTGAAGAGCAAAAAAATTAGCATACTTGGAGAGATGATCAACTACCACCATGATGGCAGACTTATTTCCTAATTTAGGTAATACCACAATGAAATCCATAGAGATGTCCCTCCAAATAGTGGGTGGAATCAGAACTGGTTGGAGTGTTCCACAGGATTTGATTTTTTCTCCCTTGTTACGTTGAAAAAAATCACATTCTGCCACAAAATTATGAATGTCCTTTTTCATACCATCCAATAAAAAACAACATTTGACCCTATCATAGGTTTTGGTAAAACCTGAGTGCCCAGTTGTGGGAGTATCATGAAGCTCAGAAAGCACCATGGATTTAAGTTGTGTGTTGGCCCTCAACCAAGTTTTGAGGAAACCTTGGTCATGTTTGGACCACCTTTTGGACTTCGATGCAAGGATTGAAGATAGTGAGACATGGAAGAGCTGAGATCATGGATCTCACTTGTTTTTCAGGCTATGTGGACCCAACAAGGGGTTCATTAGGTTTTTTTTAATGGGTTATGGGATTCCAGTCCATGGGTTTACCCATGTTTAGGCCTTTTTGTAAGGAAATGTAAAAGTATAAATATATAATAATGTATGGTAGAAGTAGAGAAAGAAGGGGAAGATAGCTTGCAAGGCTAAGTGCAAGTAGTTTTGGGTTTCTTTGTGCAACATATTGTGTATGTAAGGCTATGTGCTCAATAGAGAAGTTGGCTCTGTGATGTGACCTAGTTTTGGGAAGGAGGAGATGGCGCTTAGTGTGTAGATCTCCCGTCCTCTGCGAAGCTTGGCTCTGTGTCTTAGTGCACAGGAGAGGATGAATGTAATATAATTGAAGAATTATAAAGAATACAAAGCAGTTGGTGGATGTAGCCCCACACTGGGGTGAACCACGTATATCTTGTGTCTTTGGTGTGCTTTGTTCTATGTTGTGTTTGTCATTTATCTACTTAGTGCTTTTGCTATTATGTATAATGGATAGGTATGATGTTTCTTAGTGATTTACTTGTGCTTTATGAATGAATGCTAGATCTAACTCATGGCTATGTGCCAAGTGGTTGAAGTACTTAATATTTAATGTTACTACGTCGATCTATCTTAGGGTTTTGTTCTCTGATGTTAATGAGGCTAATGAGTTAATGAATATCATCTTTTAGTGTTAATAGAATACTCTACGAAGTATTTCTATCACAGATCTATGTCCCATATTGGTTACAGACACCTGCGTCATGTAAACCCCCTACCTCTACCTTGGGTGAGACTTCACCTGCTACGCAGGTGTTTTCAAAAGGGTCGGTAGTTAGGGTTTTGTTGGTGAGTTGTTGAAGCGTTGAACCCTGGGTCTACCCCTGTGCCAACAAATGGTTCTGTTGTCGAGACCTGAAACTGTGATTGTTGGTAACTGAAGAAAAGAGAAGCTTTGTGCGTAGATTTGTTGTTGTAGTGTGTAATATTCTACTTGACTTGAGAAGCTTTGTGCCAAGAACTAAATATGATATGAAGAAAAGAGGTAATATCTTAAAAGAGGTAAAGCTTTGTGCTTTGATAAGAATAAGATAAGTGAAAAATTTTGTTTCGAAAGCATGAATTTAAGTATGTTTAAGAGATTTTTTCCTAGTCTAAAAGCTAGGGCACGGTTGGAAGAAAGAGTTGACCTGAATAAATTTGATAGAAATAAAGAAAGATATGTTATTCCTATGCATAGAAAGAATTTTTGGACTAATAAGTGTATGCAGGAACCTAGAAAGAATTTGTGTAGATTGTAGGTCCAGCACTATGATCCTAGTGCGCAGTATAGGAGAGGATGAGGAACATTTAAAAGAAAGAGAGGATTGACACTATGTTATAACTGCAGAAGACTGGGACATCTTGCTAAGGAATGCCCTGGTACAGGTCCTATTTGTCTTTGCTGTAAAATTGTTGTTCATGAGGTTGAGTATTGTCCAAAGATGATTGCTAAAGTTGAAAGAATGAACATGAGACAAGAAAACTATGAATAAAGTCAAGAAATTAAGAGCATGTTAAAGAACATAAAGAGAAAGAATCAAAGAAAGTTCAGACTACATTAGAATAGTTGAAAGAAATGATGGATGATCACAAAGATGTCAGTTTACCAGAGAAATTGAAAGTAAAACAACACATGAGTGAAAGAATATAAAACTTTGGCATAGACTGTATCTTGGATGAAGAAACACAAGTGAATATTATGACAGAAGAAACTTGGGAAATTTTGGGAAATACTGTGATACCTTCACTGGGGAGGATAGGCTTGTTTAAAGGAAAGATGATAAACCTATGTGGAAGAGTTACTAATGTAACTATTATTGTTCATGGAACATCCACTGAAGAGGATTTTGAAGTCATTAAATTTGTTGAGAACAACGCCTCTTTTTCACTTTTGTTAGGAAATAATTGGATTGAGAAATATTAGATAAGAAGGAAAGCAGAGGAGGAAGCTATAGAAAAGAAAAAACAAGAACTAATGGATTTCATAGCAAGAAAAATAGACCAACTAATAGAAGAATGAGAAGATAAGTCGAAGCAACAGAGGGCAAGAGAATTAGTTGTCAAAGTTGAAAGAATGCAATAAGGTTTGAAGGACCTATCCATGTAAGAAATAAGTATACCCACCCTGGAATTAATAAGAGAAGGGATATTAATTTCGGACCCTTTGAGAGCACATCAACATTGCGAAGTCACCACGCTAGGAGAAGATAAGAATAAGAATGGAAAGAAGATTCTAGAAATAGTTAGAGGAACTCAGATCATAGGAAAGAAGGCAAGGAATCTCAATAAGAAGAAAACCAAGCTAGAAACACTACAGGAAGCCACGAAGAACAAATGGAATACTTCGTAGGAGACAGGTTTGCAGGACTCGAACCTTGTCGGAACAGTAGAACCGCACAGAATGGGACTCCGCCTTGGGGAAGCTATATGACCATTGGAGGCAGCCTGCCTACTAGAATGACGCTCTGAAATAGCTAGAAAATTCATTTATGAGCTTTTGGATGTTGAGACCGTGCCATAACGGAAAGATTTGCATTGATGGAAGTATCCCTACCCGTTGGAGGAATCTGTTATGATGCTCTCTTATTTAACTCGTTGGTCTCTGCACTGGGACCACTTTTTTACACTTGTGATTAAATGAGCTATAAAAGAACTTATTGTTTGTCGAACTGTGATTTCAAAATCTAGACATCACCATCCATTTGTCTATCTCGCCTGTCCGTTCACCTACCCCGACTTGCCTGTTTTAAAAGTGAGAATGTCGGGAAAACACACTGAGTTAGAGAAGTCTGTCGAGGATGTTCTTAACAATTTTATGGTTGATAGATCTATGTATGAAGGTATCAAGGCATCATCGACTAGTGGACTGCAGGCTTCCCTTTTGATTGGACGACATTCGGGCCGTACTAACCCCGGGACCGAGAAACAAAGTAAGCATCGCAATGATCTGGATAACGCAAAGCAGATCCCATTGATCTTACCAGAATATATCCTGCCTTTGGCTGGTTTGGTTAACTGCGACAACATTCCCCCAGACTTTTAGTACACTTTGATCACCACATACATTCTGAAGGGAATACGCATAGTGGTAAGTCAGTTGGGACAGATCCCACTATTGAAGAACAATGACTTCAACCTTGGAGATAGAAAGAAATACACTATGATAGCACCCCACAGAAACTTGATGAAGTCAACTAGGAAGAAGCCTCACATTGTCTCCCAGCCATGGATTAAGGAGCTGGTGCAGTCCACTGTGATCAATGTGATGAATATTCCCCATTTTGGTCGACACTAGGAGGTTAAAGCTTGAGTTAAACTCTTCTTGTCATTCTACCATGGCGGATACATGTGGATCAACTGGCGGATTACTGTGGATTTGGCACTGATCCACTTGATTACAGGATTAAACATGAAGGGACCCGATCCTCAGTAATTTTACCCAGGGAAGGCCTCATACCTCTCCCTGGAACAACGCATCAAGGAAGAATATGGAGAAGTTGAAAATGGAAAGTGAGGCTACAAGGTACCCTCTATCCAGGAATGCATAGTGCACCTTGCTTGCCAACTCATAGTTGTAAAGCACATAAGAAAGAACCACCCCACACAGGTCACCGAGTTTGTAGTGGACCTCGCAGGAAAATGTGTGGAGGGAATGAAAATGAATTGGGTGACTTACCTTGTCAAAGAAATTGAGAAAGACTAACGTGAAGCTCAGGATTAGGGATACAAGTTCCACTTCAGCTAGTTTCTCTTGTTGATCGCATTTGTCTCTTGGAAAATGCATGAAGGAGCTACCTTTCCAAAGACAGAACCATCGGAGTTGTTGGCCAATAGGTTCTCTACCTTGTGGTACACCGATGATATGTCAAATAAATAGCATTCGAGCATTGTGTTACATGCCTATTATCAGCAACTCAAGGTTTCCATTGAAGCCTTTCCATCCATGACACCATGCACCCTACACTAGTACTGACCTTTTGCGAAGTTCTGCGTAGATCGACATTTTATATATATCACTGCACACGGAGATGAGAGAAAGGAAGAGTTATATTCATGTTACAAACTAACAGACGATGACATGGAGAAGATCATGAAGGAGTGGACGAAGGATTTCCTTGTACCGATTGATGATGTAGAACTCTATGAGCTCAACATCATAGGAAGCCCCTTGGTCACCCAGGTCGAGCATACTAGATAGTCTAGTGCAAAGAAGAAAAAGAAAAAGGAGGAAGTACAGAATATAGAGACTGATGAGGAAGATAGCGCCTCTAAAGGAAATGGATCTATCTCACCAGGAGGAGGAGACGATGCAAATGGACAAGGAGGAGGGGATGAAGGATAAAATAAAGGTGAAGGCGAAGCTACACCACTAAAATATCCCCCTATTGTAAAACTGCAGAAGAGAAAGGTTTCTCCAAAGAAACCTTCAACAAGGAAGAAGACGCACGCCAGTAAGCCCCATATGGAGGTCATGCTCACAGAATATGACATCAGTCTAGTCCATGGAGCCATGGAGGATGCTTCAGAGGATATCTTCTAGAGATATTGTGCGAAGCAAAAGGAGCTGTAGGAAAGGGTAGAGAAGGAACCAAAGGAAATACAACAAGTTATTCCCTCAGTCTGCATAGTACCTATTGTACCCTCTTCATCACAAGTTGTAGAATTGGGGGATGATCCCGCCCAATTAAGAATACTTGCAGATGCGACATAGGCTCGATTTAAGAAATTCCAAGAAGAAAAGGAGAAGGCTATAGAAGCCTTGAAACAAGAGAAAGAGGAGGTCTTAGAGAAACTATGAGTTGCGCGGTACTGTGTAACCGCTCATGAAAATGAGAAAGATGAGTTTTGGGCGATGCTTAAGGAGGAAAAAGAGAAGATATAGAGAGAAAAGGACCATTTTATCGTGGAGAAGAATGCGGTCAAGGAAGTTATGAATAAATAACTTCACTCTGTGCTCAGCTTGGCACAAGAGGAACAAGAATTGGTTGAGATTAAAGTGGTGAAGCTCACTGAGGCCATCCAACAGCTTCAATCAAGGATAAAAGAGTTGGAGATTCAAGTAGTACCGAGCACCCCGCAAGAAGTGCATGATCAGAGGGAGGAAGCCACTAATAATGTAGTAAGAAGGATAAGGGCCATCGCCTCAGAGTGAAAATAGTTGAGCAACAGAAGTGCACAGACTTGTGAATGCCTCACAAAATATCCGCAGCTAAGGAAGTTGGAAACACAGCTATAGGAGGTGAAACAGCAGGCATCCTTCGTTCAGCCACAGATGAATCTATTCACTGTAGTCGAGAGAATGAAAATATCACAAGAATAGTGTGTGGTACAAAAACATATTACTTCCATCCAGGGCATATTAATGGAAGTCGTGCAGAAGCTGCAACCTGTGCAGGATGAAGTCTGCAAGGTGTTTGAGGAAATTGAAGGAAAAGGCTCGCAACTAGACCTAGTGATTGCGACAGTCGAATAGTGCCTAGAAGGGCCTATTACAGCGCAGACAAACCAAGAGCTCACTGAGCAGGAGGTTCAAGAGAAGCAACAAGTCGAGGAAGCTCGAGTGAAGCTCGAGGCCTTCGAAGTGACATTGCCTAGACCTGAGTCACTCAGGATGAGTCATAGGTGAGTTTTGGGGGCATGTTGGCCCTCGACCACGTTTTAGCGAAAACTTTATTAGGTTTGGACTACCTTTTGGACATCGAAACGAGGATCGAAGATAGAGCTCCATGGTAGAGCTGAGATCGTGGTTCTCAATTGTTTTGCATGTTGGCATGTTTTACAGGAAGCGTGTGCTTTTCATTGATGGAAATAATAGCAACGATGATGGAAAAAAGGAAAATCATAAGCTCAGGAGGAGAAGCTAACAATATGCAGAGATCAAATATTAGAAGGGAAAGCGCAGTACAAAAATGTGATCAGGATCAAAATCCTTGATCGTGGATCTACTTCGAGAGTCCTCATGACTATTGGATAACTTTAAGTGAAGGATAGGATAAGGTTTGAGAATTCTATTGTCTGAATATATGTCAGTCGTCGAATCAACTTAAGTGGAAGGATAGGATAATAAAGGGCTGAGATCTGAGATCTCGATCACCAGAATTTTCGTCAGTCGTTGGATGAATTAAATGGAAGGATAGGATAAAAAAAGATGGAGAGTCGTTGGATTTAATCCAAGGCAAAGCTTCATTGCAGATAGATTGAGTTGTTGATCTAAGATATTGATCAAACGAACATCATTTGTTTCAGGTCTAAAGTTATGAGGAGCTTACGCTTCAGAAAAATCTCACTTCAAGAATTTCAAGTTGAGAACTGAAATACCCAAAGCCTAGAGAGCTGGAGTGCCAAAATAAATTCTTGACCATCGGATCTGGAGAATATACAATGACCGTTAGATCAGGGGTATCTACATCAATAGACCATGTCAACATGGAAATGTGGTAGGTCACATTAGTAGACCACATTAGCAAGGACATATGGCAGACCACGTTAGCAAGGACACGTGGCATAGTCAAATAATGACAAGTGTCAAGATGAAATCGACATTTCAGGTACGTGCAAATCACAAATCTGAGTGACATTTGGAAGGAAATCGGCTCGTGCCATGTCATCAAGTGACATAAGAAGGTTACATCACTCCGAGAGTTTTACTTAGGGAGTTTTACCACCAGCATATGCCCTAAGTCCCGAAATCCTAAATTTTGAAGTCTCGAAGTGGACATAACTCATTCGATCTGACGATAACTTCGGGTGCATTCTCAACCGTTGATCAAAATACATTGGAAGGATAGCATAAGTAGAATAAATGAAGTGTCGAAGTAAATGGTGGCCATCCATCACAATGCTTGATTAAGTCCTAGCTGATAGATTAAGCAGTGAAAGGATAATTGTAAGAATCGAATTTGACCATTGATCTGGTTCCGCGAAATAAAAGTGAACAATTTGATTTGTTCAAAGAAATCTTGTTCAGAAGATTTGAAAAGTTGAAATCTCGAAGTCCTGAAGGGTGAAGTCCCGAAGTCCTAACTGTCGTCCATCTCATCAGGAGATTAAATCATGACCGTTGATTCTGATAAGTGCTCAAGCGCTCGTTTGGCCTAAATGTATGGACACCACCATTGGTCATATGGTGAGATATTTAAAAGGTTGAGCCATTGATTGAGAAGGAAGGGTGTCCATGGATCATAGACTTTGAAGTTCGGAAGATTGATGTATGGAGGAAAGCAGGGTTTGAGAGTTGAAACTCCCGAAGCCCGGATCACGGAATAAATCACAGTTGTTGATTTAGGAAGGTTAGATATGGTCTGTAGAGATTGAAACGAAAGATCTGAACCATCAGTTCAAGAGAACCGTCAATATTGTGATATCGACGGTCCCGTCGCATTACGGTGATTGAAGGTGTGTGAACATTAAAAATTTAAGGGAGGGCCGCAATCGAAACAATAGTTTTGGAGAAAGGACACATGGAGGCTCGAGGTAAATTGCGGGGCGAAATGAATTTTGATCTCAAGCCACCTTTGGTCGCGCCTGCAATCGCATGGTCACATGATATCATTTCCCAAGGTCACATCAATGAAAGATAGGGGAAGGAGCTAAGGCTTCTAGGATCCACATCGGAGGTTATGCGTTGAAAAGTAAAAAAGCCTCTATGTGGATAATCCAACGACGTTGATCAAACATATACTGATTGAATGGTTGTTGTTTCACTTCGTGGTTTCTTGATCAGTTACAATTCAATTACACTAATTGAATCATTGTTCTGTGGCATTGGAATCATGGTTCTTGAGCATTTTTTATTCCCGACTTGGGCGTTGGAGATTTGGAGTGTAATGGATGATGAGGACATGAATAAAAGAAAGATGGCGTGACAAAGGAAGGCTGCTGTTTTTCTGTAAAACAAGTTGAATTGTATGTAATGAATATTACAGCATGAATATAGAGAGAAAATGCATAGATGAAGAACTTAAGCATGAAAAAAGTAGAAATGGTGAGAAGATCTAGTTGTATGCTCTGGCAGAGGTCTTGGCATGACAAAAAGACACAGAAAAAATAAGTGAGGGGGATTTTTGGATAGTTATTCATGCGCATAGAAGGCAGACGAGCGTATATGTGAAAGTGCAGAGGGGAAGCATAGCACATAGAATGGACATGGCGCACAAAGAATAAAACACAAAAGAATAGAAAGCACAAGAAGATGCGAGCAGGAAGACACGGATGCAGGTAGAGCAGAGCAGTGTAGCAGAACAATGATGAGACTTGTAAGCCATTGATAAATACTATATCACTGTAATAAATTTCAGCAAGCAAAGATTTATATCTCAAGGTGGTAGAGTGGTGATAGGGAGGACTATTTTCCTCAGAGGTTCAAGTGGGTGCTTGAACACAAGGAGTTGTAGCTTCCATCTGGTTGCAGCCATAAAAACTAGGGTGGTAGGGTGGTGCAAGGGAGAACCATTATTCTCTGTTATATAGGTTGGTGCCTATGTGACTGGAAGTTGGTGCTTCCATCTAGTCAGTACTGGAACACTCAGGGAGTTGGTGCTTCTTTCTAGTGGGTTCTAGAGAAACCAAAGAGTTGGTTCTCCCAACAAGTTGCAGCTTGTAGAATAGAGGTGGTATCCTCACAAAGAGTCGGTTCTAACAAGAATGATAATGTACATAAAACAAATACTACTTATCATATTAAGAAGAAGAGGTTGTCTCCCTCTATGGGTTTCCTCAGGAATATATGTCTCTGTATACTTCATGTGTGTGATTGATGTTGAATACTCTATTGCTTACTTCCCTGAATTATTGTGATCATCATTGAGTGTTTTGCAATGAGTTCAAAATGGGTATATGTGTTTAAGCACAGTAATAACTGATTCACCCCCCCCCTCTCAGTTGTCTGAAAATTGGTATTATAGTCGATTCCTTGTTGGACCTTGGTTATGGAAGCAAGTGAAGACCTAGAAAGAAAAAGAAAAATGAGAACTGCGTGGAAGACACAGTGATTGATACTGGGTCGAAGTGAGAAGAAGAGAAGAAAAGACGGAGCAAAGTAAGAGAAAGCAAGTCATTGGAATAATAGATCAAGGATGATAGATTAGAAAGGAAGATGGATCATGGACAACTCAGCAAGTGAAAGAATATGTCAATAGATTCTTTGGAGAACCACGCGTGAAGGAAGGAAAGATAGGTTGGCGAAGCGCTAAAAATGTGGGTCAAATTGACCTAGGGTTTTAGACACTTAGGGTTTTTGTATTTAGGGTTTTAAACACCTAGGGTTTGGCCTAAGGTTTTCGGTGAGGTATTGTAATGGTATTGTAATGTATAAATAAAGGTCAAAAGGACCTGGAATAGGCTAGAGTAAGAGAGATAGAAGAGATCATGCGATGAGAAGAGATTGTTATTGAGAGAGAACTATTGTATTGTGAGAGTAGTATGTATTGTAAGATCTTCAGCTGGGTGAAAAGATCAACCCTACAGCTGGGTGCACATGGAGGGGAGAGAAAGAGAGAGAAGAAGAGAAGATATGATAGCTAAGAGCACATATAAGAACTGTATGCTTCCATTTTAACATATCATAACGCATAGTTATGTGGGCATAGCCCTAGGGAGAGGGTGAACCACGTATGTCTTGTGTTATGTGTGATTCATGTTGTGTTCTCTATCATTTTATATGCTACTATTGTGATATTGTTTTAGATCTGAAATATAAGTTGCACAGTAGGTTTAAGGAAGACAAATACTAACTAGGTGGTTGTGTGTTGTTGTTGTGAATCCACTCTGCATTTCCTCTGGTTCTAGACACCTATGTCTTGCAACCCCCTCTAGCTACTTTGGGTGAGACTGCATCTACTTCACAGGTGTTGTCAAAAGGGCTAGTAGTTAGGGATTTTTGGTGCACTATTAGAGTTGAACCCTAGGTCTGCCCCTACGCCAACAAATGGTTCCATTGTCGAGACAAGAATCTTCTTGAGGGAATGTCAAGGTGGTTTCCATTGAAGATAGAGATTTAGAAGTGGATAGAAGATCAAGAAAAGGACTTCATTGAAGCCCAGAACAAGAACCCTAATCTTATTATAGAGGATCGGTTGGGAAGATACATCTTTACTCATATACACGAAATTTTCTTTGGAGGAATCCATCGAGAGATATGTGAGTGGCTAGCTAGGTTAGAAGATACCCAGTTCGAAGTCAGACTCATACCACCTGTGGTTTGGATGTCAGTGCTGATCAAGAAGGTCAAGAGAGTTGAAAATATCATGTCAATATCAGTAGATCACTAGTTTGATAGTATCATCGGAGGGTATATCACTGAGTTTTTTGTTGACATAGTGGAATCGTATAGCCAAGAAGAGAGATATTTATTTAAGGGACCTAGAGGAAAAATTTTACACTTTCTGAAGTTGAATATCAAGATGTTATTTCATGAGAAGGAAATCTTGAAGATACAATAATCAGTCAAATCGAAAGAGATAATGTTCAAAAATCCAGGCAGCGACAGCGACACAGAGGCTGGACATACGCACAGTGGGAGAGTGTTCAGAGAAGTTTATCTCGTGAACCTATTTAAGTATAACTACAGAGACGAAAGGTTCTACAGTGGAGAAGAGGAAGATCTGACGGACGAAGAGAATTCAGAGTCTGCTAGGACAGAGGAACCTCACCGAGAAGAGCCAGAAACTACATGAACTGCGTCAACTGTTGAAGTAAGTACTGTTATTCCTCTTATTTTTTTAGCAGCAGTAAGCAATCAAAGTACTCAGAGTCACCAGAGTGCTCAGAGCACTGTCACTAGCAGTCCACCACATACTCAGTTAGGAAACCTAGGAAGATCTATGGCAGATGAGATGAGGTTACCCACGTTTAGAGGAGATGGATCTGAAGATCCTGATCAACATTGGTTTCTATGTGAAGTTGTGTGGAGTATTAAGAATATCACC
>SNQJ01S0226151.1:3182-14633 GCA_010110895.2 Picea sitchensis | reverse complement strand
ACACCATCAAGATTGACCAAAATCATGGGTAACATCTATATTATAAGGATAAGTTATTATAAGGATAAGAAAATGAAGTAAAAAATGATCTCCCTAAAAGAATAATAGACAGTATTAGGACATAATGCTTGTAGGTCCCATGAAGAAAGCAATAACTGAGAAAAAAAAAAAAAACATTAAATTTGAAAGGAAAGGGGATCTCAAGGTCACATAGATTCACTAATCATAGTATCCTCCTCCATAAAACCATCTTCCTCATCATCCAGAATCCCATCCAAGGTTAAATGTAGTGTGTGAATCACTATTTTGATGTCTTATATGTCCTGCCTCATTGCGAACACAAATAGAAAGAGGGGATCTAATGGAGCTAAAATGCTAAACCAAGAATCTGTAGTAAAAAGAGAACCAACACTAAAGAAGTGCACCAGGGATGAACCAATAGTGTGCTAGGGAGAGAAATATTCCCAAGCATGAGTGCAGTATACATGAGATGCACAAATGCACACAAAAGAGAAAATATCCCAACCACTAGAGAATTCCCAAAAATGTAGTGCATGTAGGCTTCAAACACTTGTATTTGAGAGCCTTAGCTCAATGATGTAAAAAGATGATTTATAAATGAGGTTTGAGTTGTGTATTTATAAACAAATCAAGTAGGTCATCCTATCAAGAGGGTTTTTGGACTGACATAAGTAGGGTGCACTCCCTAAGAGGTTTATTGAGACTACATATTAAAGTTGACTAGGGTGGCCTTAATCACACCTAGTAATAGAATAAAAGAATAAAGTATAGACTTAGACATTATTACAAGTAACATAATGATACATATGAATGGGTTGTGCCCACATGTATAGATTATAATGTTACACCAATAATTATAACATGCCAAATATTTATAGTGCTAGCATCTTAGCTAGTAAGGTGTTGGGTGTTGAGTTCTACTGCTTCTTGGCTACAACCCATCATGGCTCCAAGGTAGGACATAATGGCTTCTTCAAAGGGAAAGGTTGTGCACTTTATTTGTAAGGGATTAATGGAATTCTTGAAAACTAATAAATGAGACTCGGAAGCTGAAATACAAAGATAATTTCATCTTCTAGGGATAGTGGAATTATGATTACCATCAACTGGAAAGCTAATTATTTAACCAAGTTGCATTAAATGTACTTTTGCAGTGAATACTATGTAATTTTTATTTATAATTGAACATTTAAAGACCGTAATTTGAGTTTCCATATTACTAAAATATATATGGGATTTGGAACTATAATTCTACCCCAATTTTGTAGAAAACCTATTCTTAAGAGTTATTCTTTCAAATGAACTTGTGGAGAAATCCACTTAGGAACAATAAATATGGCGAGGATGCACATCCTTCTATATCAACAAAGAGCCCATGCTATACTTCCAAATACACAGAAGTGACTTACATCTGGTTTAATTTTAATCCAAGCTTCCTCTAGTGTTATATTTTTAAGAGCCTTTGTGGGAGTGCAATTCACTATGTAATTTGCATAGTTGATTGCTTCCGCCGAATACTTTAGACTTAATCCCTTAGATTGGATCATACAATTAGCCATTTCTTTGAATATGTGGTTCTTTCTCTCAGCAACACCATTTTGTTGTGGTGTATATGGAATAGTGTGTTGCATTCGAATACCTTGTGTAGTGCAGTAACTTGTAAAATTATGTTCACATATTTGCCTTCATTATCTCTTCTTAACTTTTGAATTTGATTTCCAGATTTCTTTTCTACAAGGGCATTGTAGGCCAACAACTTGTCAAAAACTTCTCTCTTAATTTTTAAGAAGTAAACCCAAGTTGGTCTGGAAAAATCATCAATGAAAGTTAAGAAATACTTGCACCCAGAAAAATAAGGAGAAGAAAGTGGACCACACAAATCACTGTGAACAAGNTACTATGTAATTTTTATTTATAATTGAACATTTAAAGACCGTAATTTGAGTTTCCATATTACTAAAATATATATGGGATTTGGAACTATAATTCTACCCCAATTTTGTAGAAAACCTATTCTTAAGAGTTATTCTTTCAAATGAACTTGTGGAGAAATCCACTTAGGAACAATAAATATGGCGAGGATGCACATCCTTCTATATCAACAAAGAGCCCATGCTATACTTCCAAATACACAGAAGTGACTTACATCTGGTTTAATTTTAATCCAAGCTTCCTCTAGTGTTATATTTTTAAGAGCCTTTGTGGGAGTGCAATTCACTATGTAATTTGCATAGTTGATTGCTTCCGCCGAATACTTTAGACTTAATCCCTTAGATTGGATCATACAATTAGCCATTTCTTTGAATATGTGGTTCTTTCTCTCAGCAACACCATTTTGTTGTGGTGTATATGGAATAGTGTGTTGCATTCGAATACCTTGTGTAGTGCAGTAACTTGTAAAATTATGTTCACATATTTGCCTTCATTATCTCTTCTTAACTTTTGAATTTGATTTCCAGATTTCTTTTCTACAAGGGCATTGTAGGCCAACAACTTGTCAAAAACTTCTCTCTTAATTTTTAAGAAGTAAACCCAAGTTGGTCTGGAAAAATCATCAATGAAAGTTAAGAAATACTTGCACCCAGAAAAATAAGGAGAAGAAAGTGGACCACACAAATCACTGTGAACAAGTTGGAAAGGGACCGAAGCATGCCAAGAGGCACGTTTGTCAAAATTGTCCCGATGATGTTTGCCAAGAACACAACCGGCACAAACACCATCTCTGCATGAAACATGAGGAAGACCAGTCACCATCTATTGATTGCATAATTGTTTCAATGAGCGATAGTTTAGATGACCAAACCGCTCATGCCAAAGTTTTCTCAACTCATTGCTATGAGCAACAAAAACTGATGAAAAAGATGATGACCCAAAGTTGTCAAACTTGTACAACTTGGTAACATCATCAACAATTCCAGTTGCAAGAACATGCTTAGGATATTTTAGATCCTTGATTACAGCTTGCTGAGGTCAAAACTCTACGGTTTTACCTTCACCTGAATGAGTGATTTGATATACTGATAGAAGGTTACAAGAAAGACTTGGAACACATAATGCATCATTGAAATGACCATTATCTACTTGAACTATTCCAAATCCTACAACACTAAGAGATATATCATCACCAACAAATACTTTCTTGGTGTTACATTCATTTCGAGTAGAAAATATGTCTTTATCCTTAGCCATATGATAAGATGATCCTAAATCAATAAGCCACTCATCAGAAGAAGAAGTAGAAGTTGTATTGAAGGAGAAACCAGAAGCGGAAAGTACATGTTCATGAGAATAAGAAGAAGAAGTAGAATCAATACTGATGTTGTGCTTCTTCATCATTGCTTCTAAAGTTGCCATCTTCTTGAAACATTTGCACTCATCATGACCATATTTATCACAAAAGTTGCAATGTATGCCAGTCTTCTAATTTTTCTATTTTTCTCCTTTGTCACCATTAGGAGTTGAAGCTGTCTGAGCAGGTTTCAGACCCTTATATTGATTTTTGTTGTAGTGAGGATGTTGCTTCTTGGGATACTTGGGTTTCTCTTTATGCTGGGAAACTAAGGCTTTGTTGGACATACCTGCAGTGATGATCACTCCAAGTTGTACAAGGTTATCTTCCTCTCTAATCAAAGCAACACAAAAGGACTCAAGAGTGGGTTTTTGATAATCTTTCTTTAGAGCATCTCTTATGGAATAAAAGGTATATACAAACACAGAATATGCACTACCTAGCTTAGAAAGAATAAGATAGATGCAACGCTCTTCCTCCATTTCTATCTCACATTATTCACATAAAATTCTGAGTGTTCTAAACTTAGATAGATAGTCTTCAAGGAAATAAAAATCAATTGGACTTAAGGTCAGTACTTGATTTTCTAATTGTTGTGTTTGAATAATATTGAGTTTACCAAACACAGATTCAATCTTTTCCCAAGATTCATTGGGGTAATCAATTTCTTTAAGGTGGAACCTTAAATCAAGAGAGATGGACATTTTGATTAGTGCACGTGATTCATCACTCCTATTAGCCCATTTGAATTTCTTATCATCATCAATGGGTACTTTTTCCTTTCCCAAGGTAATCTGGTACAAGCCTTTACTTCTTAGTAAATCTTCCATATGAGATTTCCATTGGAAGTAGTTGGTGCTGGTAATTAAGAGATTATTTGTAGAATCCATATTAGATATGCATATAATATGGATTTAAAAACTGAAACTAATGATCTGGATGGAAATATCTCGAAAAATTATGTGGTTTAAAAAAAACGGCATTGAAAATGAACTTCAGATGTGAGAGTTATGCCATTTTTAAAAAAGGCTTAAAAGGTAACCAAAGGACCAATAGTGTAAGTTGCTTTATGAAGTGACCCACTTTTATAAAGAGAAGTGGAGATCACTTTTACAATGAAGTTACTTTATAAAAGAAAAGTTGCATGCAAAATAAATAAATCAAAAATAAAATTTTAAAGCTACTTATAGTGATTCACTTTTATACTTGAAGTGAAATACACTTTACAATTTGAGCATGAACCTTTTCAAAGAAAGTAACAAAAGAGAGACTTGAACTCAAGACCTCTTACTTAATAAGGCAACTTTTAACGAAATGGTCTAACAAAACATATTGTATTTTTTAGCAAGAGGATTGAGGGTGTTGTTGTTTCCGTTGTTGTAGACAACCTTGGAGAGCGTGCTAAAAAAAAATTATTTCACGCAAGAAAAAAATTTCTCTTCTTAATGACAACAAGGGTTAGATGTCAGTTAGCTTACCTCAAAGATGCAGTTTTTTTTATATGTTTCTGATTTTCCGAGATCACACAGGACGCGGGGAAAATAGAATATGCAGATCTAAAGGAGTAGCAACCCAGAAATAAATAATACAAAACAATAATAAAACCAAAATGACATTATGAAATTTTTTTAAAAATGTCTATTCAGGCTTTATACCTCTGGATATGACTGAAATGGTCGTATATTGGGAAAATGGAAACCTTTTCGAGTGAAATGAAAAGTGCTCTTTACTAAAACAAGCTCCATACATAATGGAATAGTCCTCTCAGCCGAAAAATGTATGGAAATGACAAAAAATGGAGATGTGGCAACCGACTTCACGATCTCGATCTACAATAAGAGCAGGTCTTCAAACATGCTCTGATACCATGATCAAAAAAATATGTATTCCAACAGAGGATGAACACCTTCAGTAACCACCCACATAACCAAATCAAAGATCAACAAACCTATGTTTTCACGTGGTAAAGCCCCTATGGGGAAACATCCATGGCCCCAGCCAGCACGACCACTTGTAGCAGTTTATTAATGCAAAAGAAAAATATTACAGAGAGATTTTACAAGAGAGATTCTCACAATCGATCATCGACAAATGACCCTCCATGCTCTTTAAATAGAGATCATGGAGCAATCGCATGTTAATCCATAGATCGATGGTCATTAAGATTGAGGAGAGTATGAACCATTAGATCACTCTATGTCGGAAACATATCGTGACCATTGTATTTCCTAACTACAAATTCATACTAATGCATACTAAAGAAACACACTAAGAAACACACTTTTACCTAATGACACATTAGACCAAGTAGATATTAACTAACTCCTAAGTGTCTAAATATCCTAACATATAATCTTTGGAGCCATCTACTCCCTCTGTGTGATGAATTCCTCTAAAGTCTCATATGAATGGTCCAGGGGAGACTACTCCTCCCTACTAGATCCTGATGGTTGACACTCTCTGAAATATAGCTCCTTATGTGTTGGTACTTGGTGTGGTCACCTACCTCACCATTGGTGGATCCCTTTGTTCATTCTCATGATATGGCTCATCAATGCTATATATATTTGCATCCTACAAAGTGTCACGGGACCATGTTGGTCTCTTCTTGGTTACTGGAACGATTTTGGGTAGGCCCTCAATGGAATTTACAAGATAACCTACCAGAGACAAGAGCAACAAGAGAAAAAGTATTTCCAATATAACAACATTTTCATAAGAACATATCTATGTTAATAAGAATAAATGACAATTTCATGGCAATCAACATATCATTACCAAGGTGACCTTCCTGGAAGCAAAACAAGAAGTATCTCCTACATGAGATGTTAGTTCATCTTGGAAATAAGTAGAATAAGCATTTATATAAATAGTACTCACATGCTACCAAGCATTCATCATATCTAGCAGTAATAGAACCTTTCAAGGATTGTTGTCACAACTTGTAATGTAGCAATTATCAAACTTGATATGTGCAAATTGGAAACTTATCAATTTAATCAATCAAACTTAGAACGTAGAGTCTTATCTTCAAGAATGAGTGTTGTTGCTATTCTTTCTAGTCTCCTTCACTCAAGATTACAAGTATTCTCTTAACCGGTCCCCTATACTAAGACAATATGCTTTCTTGATAAAAATTTGAGTTAGGGTATACAATGCAAGTAAACTCAAAAATCTCAACGTTAATCAATCTAATGCTTTGACTAGAGTCATCTTATAACTTTAACTTTGACCAAAGGTTAGTATGATAATCATAACTTCAATAGATCAAAATACAACTAGATTTTCATAAGGTCACAATAATGCCGTAAGAGTTAGAGGCATATCAAAACAATCAAACCTGGAGTGCATTGTTCCTATGAATGTGTTGGATCTAAGATCCCTCTGGATATACTATTTTTTTCTTAGACAAAAGATCCCTTCTCCTAAAAACACCCTTAAGATAATTATATAGTTTAAACATACACAAGTACATACCTCTCGTAGGAGTGAAAAACAACTACAAGTAATGAGAAATCCTAAAAATTCAAATTGATCCAACTAGTAATCTCAAGATGGCTAGAGATGTGCTAGGGTAAGGCACAACAGGACAACCAAAATTGGTCCCAAATCTTCATTGAAAGTGCCCAACGAATTTGGGTTAAGGTTTGATGCTGCTGCAAAACATAAACCCTAACTATTGAAAGAATGGATAGCAAGCTGATCTAGGGAAAGAATAATTTCAACATCCTTTCAATGAGTTTCTCAATGATTTATAAGAAACTTCACTAGACTAGAGGAACTGCAACTAGTGTTGCAACTGGCACTACAACTTGTATTTCAACTGGCACTCCAACTGGAACAAAGCAAGGCATTGCAATTGCAATTTGTACTATAGAATTAGGGTTTTATGATGAATTTGTACTATAGACTTAGGGTTTTATGATGAAACCCTATGGGAGAAATTGAGGATCTTCCTTCGAGCGGTTAGAATATTACGAAGGAAACTAGCTCTGATCCCATCTTAAAATTTTGGTATGCCCATTTAACCATAGAAACTCTCACATCATTTTCACCAAACCATAGACATTAACTATACCACCCCCGAGCACACTAACCTTTTCTTAGATAGAATGATTCTAGCAAGTCCACACTAGAACATACCTCTACTAATAGAAGTGCACCTTTACCAAGAAAAGCACACAAGTGAGATACTAGAGAGACTGAGATGACACCACCTACTACACCACCCTCTCTAGACTTGTGCCTCCTTCTAATGTAACTGCAACTATTGTTCCTCATACTTGCTTGCTAAGTGAGTGAGTGTAGAAATTATCTAAGGTGTCACCTCATTTATACTTATTCTTCTAGTGAAATTTTCCCATAGGTCCGACCTGTATTTTGTGGAAAATATAATTTACTTTAATTTTTTCTAGCATGGTCAACTTCTCTTTCTTAGGTTTTCTATTTCTTTATTATTATTCTCTTTTCGTCATATTCTCTTCTAGGGTTTTCACACATATGTTTAATGGTTCTATTACTTCTGAAATATTCTATTCTAAGAACAAAGGTTACACTTGGAGATTAATACCTCTTGCAGCTACCAAAACGTCATCAACAACATGTGACACTTGAGGGTGTCACACCCTGTAGTGATGCAAGCTGCAACACTCTCTTAAATTAAGGCTTTAAAGGACCTAATAACATGTTTAACACTTTTTTCATGCTTTCCTTCTCTCAAAGTAAGGTTCTTCTTCATCAATGATAGCTTGTATGCTCTAAATGATAGAGAAGGTTCTTCTTCATCAATGATAGCTTGTATGCTCTAAATGATAGAGGATAAGTGAACATCGTTAGTTGCAAACAAATCATTTGTAACACTTTCTCTTTTACTGCCAAATCATGTTGCGTTGATTAAACTTCAATCTTCTCCATGTACATGCCTTTTCACCTCTTGTTGGGTAGAAAAACCACAATTGAATTTGTTTGTTTCACATGCCATTTTTTTTAGTCTATGGTAATTAAGTTTGACAACTACAAGTTTCTTTGCTTTATGACAACCCAATCCAGCAACTGCACTGCTATTTTATATTGTAATTTATCCTCACATTGTGCATTTTTGTATCTTGGAGTCTTCCCATTACATGTCCAAACCGAGTACATGTCTAGGAACCCATACATTATCACACATACTTTTCCTCAATGTGAGCATTGTATCTCTATCGTGCTTGTTTCTATGTGTATTAACTGCACCCACTATGTGTTGGTCACAATGTTGATCACATATTTCATTGTATTTATCCTTAGTAATGGATCATATTGAACATGAACTATATGTGTTTCAAATGAAAACACATCAACTATTTTATCACTATTCAAATACAATTTGACAATATTACTGCCATGGAGGGACCAAACATAAATGTTTACATTGAATATTAATGATATCCATTGAAAAATAAATAAACCCACCCACTTATATATTCCCTTTTTCATATGACATTGCCATATTTATAATATACTTCTACCAATTCAAAATAGTTGTCGTATTGGCTAAAAGACTAGGTGTCAGATATTCATGTAATCAATGCAATGCATTATGGTAATCACTTTTCATTGCATTGCAAAATGATTGCACAATGTAAAGTCTCAAGGATCATGCATTGAACTTTGTGGCTATCAAATATCAAAGTTCTATAAACAAACTATCATCTCAACAAGATACAATGGGAATCACTCTACTCAATCCATAAGAATGCATCTTCTCCAAATTACATTGCCAATAGTATTCACGGTATTTGCACATAAATGAAAGTAAGTATCAAGTTGTTCAATATTTCATCTAGCTAGTTTCTTCTAAAGCAATGGTTCCTAGTGATCGCTAATAGGATATGTATCATGAAACAAGATGTAATATGAATCTGCAATGCAAATACTTTTTTCCCTCGATAGTCACTAAACTGCAATCGATATATTTAACATTTTTTTCAACTATCGTATGCAAAATGTCTCTCCCCATTTCCCTCTCCTATTGTCATTTAGATTTGAAGATGTTGATAAGAACATTTTAGATAGACATATGTCAATTTCATGAATCCAATACAATTAGTACAAGAAATATGAGCCTAGATCAAGCTCATATGATTCCAATGATTCTTTATCTCCATTTTCCAAATAGACCAACAAATTATGTATTAATCCATTTCTCAATTCAATTTAAGAGTCGCTGAAATGTAGTAGAATGTGCAATCCATCAAACAAACAATCCCTATAACTATATGTAAATGCATCCAATCTAAAAAGACCATTTCTATGCTAAACATGGTCAATATTTCCATGGATAATGCATTGCTTAATGTTTTCATAGTTTTCAACATCTATTATATCTTCCACGTTTCAATTTATGTCATTCAAATGATTCTTAGGCTTTGTTTATAGCATTGATCAACCAAAAACATAAAATGATAAATACAATATCAAAGTAGCATACCTTACTTTTGTTTGTGTTTAACTTTGATATTTTTTTTTCCATATAGTTTCTAAAAATAGTCTTTGACCAATTTAACCAACCCCTTAAAAGAAAAATAATAAACAACTACTAATTTTCCTTAGCATGTATGGTATAACTAAAAATGTTTCACTTTACGGTTTGATCAAGCAATACATTTGGTAAAAAGAAAATTAGTTTGCTTAAACATTACACAAATGCCAATACAAATTTCATTGAAATGAACTAAATACAAAATGCATGAACAACAGACTATCAAGAAATAACAACACAATATTTTGTAACACATGGAAATGGTGATGGAAGTTGTCAAAATTAACAGTCTTTCAATGTATTTGATTCAACTATGTTCGTCGATTCCACACATATTAAAAACAAGCAAAGAAACTAGTTGCACGTATTTGTGAGATACATAAACTAATTTGGCATATTGCTGGATAAAAGAAAGTGACTACATAAATATTTCCAGCATCTCCAATAACTATTGTCGGGGAACTGCCGATCTACAAAAGGCGAGATGCTATAAATTCTCTGCCCATGTCTTGAGAATAGAACAAGTGTTTAGTGCGCCAGAATCATAGTTGTGCGGAGCGCGGAAATATGACCATAGAAAATCCTTCCATCCAACCTCAAAAGTCGCCAAGTAAAAAAGATTTTGACTAGAAAACTGTCCAAAGATAAATAGAATACAGAGATGAGATTACCCAAAGGCAAAAAGCATGATGAAAATCGCCTAAGTCAAAAAGATTTTGACTAAAACTGTCCAAAGATAAATAGAATACAGAGATGAGATTGCCCAAAGGCAAAGAGCATGATGAAAATCTGCTAAATAAATCTCCTCCATGTTAGGAATCAGTTAGATTTGAAAACAACTATATAAATGTGATGTAGCTAAGTTGAAATGTGTAATACAATACTACTTTCTTTCTGTGTGCATTTTGTATGATATGGCTGCTGTCCCAAATTCCATTAGCCATTCATATTAGGATCGTTGTTCATTCTCCCACAGGCGAAATTCAGACTGAAATACCAGGAATGCAAAGCACTTAACTTGCTTCTCCTGCATGTTACAGTTAGAAATCAAGAGCTTCAGTCAAAAGTCGCCATATTAATCAGAATTCCTAAATCGTGAAGGGCAGAAAAGTATATAAGCCAGGATATTGCAGACCTAACACTTTTCTTTGAAGGTTTTCCAGCTAGCAACGGAGAACAGTAAATGAACGGAGTGAAGAGAGCAGTTGCAATAGGTATTTAAGGTGTAGTTGATATAAGCCAATCGGCATCGTTATGAAGATAAATTGATGAAAACGATATCTCCTCTAAACCATGCAAAATTAAATTTAACATATTTTCCGTTACATTGACCTAGTATATTTATCAAAGAATTAAATAGTTATAGAAATAGATTTAGTAACGAGGATTTTTGACAAATGATTAAACTAGCACAGTAGAAAAATAGCAATAGTTGCTGGTGAACGCAGAAAGGTTGAGAAGATGAAATGAATCTTTAAAAAAATATATTAAATTTTATTATCTATTAACAAATAAACTGTTGGGCTTCATTTATCTGGTGTTAATATTTTAATTTCTGTTAATCACTTATGTGGCAATCAGTTAGCTATCAAAGTAATTTTTAAATATGATTAGGTAAATG